>BMAV01007308.1:5696-25530 GCA_019973955.1 Trichonephila inaurata madagascariensis
ATGTTAGTTTCAGCATTAGTAGGTAAAAAAGAAAGCCCAATAGAAGTTTTAAAATTTATTTCAGTTTTAGAATTTGCGCCAAATTTTGCCATCGCATTAAGAATTTTACTTTCTTTGCCAATAAGTGTAGCAAGCGGAGAGAGAAGTTTCTCAATTAAAAATTTCTTACGGTCTACAATTCTTCAAGATAGATTAAATGATTTATCTACATTGGCTATCGAACTTAAAATTGCTGAACAAATTGATTTAAAAGAATTAATCAGAAACTTTTCAGAGTTAAAAGTAAGGAAAAAAAACATTTCTAATTTTTTTGTTTATTTTGTTATTTGTTTTAATTTTTAATAAATATTTATACGTATACTGCTATGTTGCTTTTTCTTTGCTAGAACTATTCAAGCTTTATAGGTGTCTATTTATGAACAATTTATATATTTTTTAATAATATTTTTTATGCGTTGTGGAGAGGGCCGGCATTTTTCATTTTTGTCCGGGGCGGCAAAACTGCTAGAGCCGGCTCTGCTTTGGTTTCTATCTGATGATAAACTTGATTTGAAGTATCAACATTTATCGGTTGTGAAGGGTTAATTAATTCGGGATATTGTTTTAAAACTTTATACCAAACGTAGTATTGCCGACAAATATTACTAGGTTCGATGTTACAGAATTAATTTTTGGAAGTTGGCCGTTCGAAGAAAGTTTAGCGTTGGCGTTGATAACTGTATAATTTTTAGTATCGACAAGCAAATTAAAATGCTTCAGGAAATCAACCCCAATGATTGGTTGGCGTACATTTGCGATAATGAAAGACCAAGTAAATTGGCATCGTAAACTTAAATCAAGTAAAATTCGTTTTGTGCCATAAGTCGATATTTTTGTGCCATTCGCAGCGTACAAAGTTAAGTCTTGTTGAACTTTAGCATGAGGCGCGAAGGATTGTGGATTAACAGAAATATCCGCACCTGTATCGATCAAAAAAGTTATCTTAGATGTAAAATCGGCCAATAAAACGCGGTTAAAATGAGATGATCATTAGTGGGTTCCTGGTACCTTTTAAAACGATTTCGCGAATTACTGCGATTGCGGAAATGGTTTGAGTTGCGGGCTGGGCTACGGGAGCGCTTCACTAAAGTAGTTAATTTGCTTACCTGTGTTGTGTAAGTTGAGCAATTGATTGTTCTAATTGCGCAGTTTTTTGTTCAGATGTTGCTGCAACTGAATTAATTCCCTGGGAAAAAATCAAGCCATTGATTTTATCAGCAACAGTAGCTAGCTGATCTAAATTTTCATTGAGAGCAGCAAGAATTATTTGCGTTTCCATTAGGCAAACGTCCGAGCCACAGCGATTTCCAGAGTGTCTCGCCAACATTATCACCGGCGATGGAATGCATGTGAATAAAAAGCTGTGATGGCCGTTGGTCCCCTAATTCTAAGCCCTGGAGGAGAGTTCGAATTTTAGAAGCCTTACTTTTTGAGTGTACCTCGATTAGACGCTTTTTTAAGACTTCTTATTTTCCGTTTTCAGGTGCTCTTAGAACCAAATCGCTAACAGAATTTAATATGTCCGACTCAACAGCAGACAGAACATAGTTAAGTTTAGTGGTATCATGAGATATTTTTGCTAAGCCGAACTGCGCCTCTAATCTCACAAACCATAACGCCGGGGGTTATGCTTTCAAAAAGGTGGTGGTTTGACTGACATGTGGGATATCTGGTTATTATCGAATTCATTTAGAACGTTAGAGGATAAATAAAAATAAAAATCTACACTCATGGACAAAAAACTTAGCGCACCAAGAAGGAGACGTTAAAATGAAACAAAATTTTACACACGTAATGACTACTTTGTTATAAAGTAAATTATTAGAAAATCAAAGAAAAAGGATCATTTATTTCGGAGAAAAAGGCAAAAGAATGGAGGATTTAATAACCTGTTAAACCCCCTCTAGCGCGAATGCACTATGCGATACGATCGGGCATTGAGGCTTACAAGTTCTGTATGATGTCTTGAGACATTTTGTTCCATATTTGCTGTAACCTTGCCTCTAATTCTTTCAAACTCATGGGATGCCCAACCCGCCGTCCCAAATGATCCCAGATATTCTCGGTTGGAGATAAATCTGGGGATCGGGCAGGCCAAGGAAGGGTAGTAACAGTGCGGAGATCGTCTTGTGACACTCTTGCAGTGTGAGGCCGAGCATTGTCTTGTTGAAAAATGGCTCCTGGGAGCCATTGCATGCGTGGCAACTCATGTGGCTGCAGGATGTCATGGACATACCACGGATCAATACTACGGGTGACCATGTATTGTAGGCAATAACACCCCATACCATCCCACCAGCTGTGGGAGCGGTGTGTCGCTGTAAGGCAAAGGCAGGAATGAGGCGTCTCCACACACGAACACGATTGTCATCACTGCTGAGATTGAATCTGGATTCGTCACTACAGACGACCGGGTTCTATTCCGCTGCAGTCCAGTTTCCTCGTGCGCGGCACCACTCCAAACGGAGGCGTCGATGGGTGGGCGTCAAGGACAGCACACATAATAGGCACCGCGATCCCAAATGTCCTTCAGCCAGTGGTCTTCGTATGGTTCGAGAAGACACAGGGTCCCCTAGTGAAGGTGCTACCTGTGCCTGGATGGCGGCCGATGAAGCAGTTGACTGTACGGGTGCATTTCTTACGATGTGGCGGTCTTCTCGATGACTGGTCTTTCGAGGGTGTCCTGAGCCTGGTCTTCGTGTAAATGACATCTCTCGGATCCACTGGTCCCAACACCTCCTCACAACACAATCAGAGCAGCCTAATTGACCAGTTACTCTCCTAGCTGACCCCCCAGCTTCCATCATGCCGATGATTCATCCCCTCTCACACTGCGACAGCTGCTCATATTGTTTTCGAAAACGGCGTAATGGCATGTCTACCTCAGCTCTTCCTTTGTAAACGATTTAACACACTCAAACAAGCTTTGGTTACCTGTTTTATACTCCACGGAGAACGACGTTAAACGCCCTCTACCGGCTATACGCAATGCGCAATCACGCTGCATTTCTAATCATTTGCATATCTCCTCGACATGTACCTTAATGCCAAGTTTCATTACGATCCCGCAATTATTTCTTGGTACGCTAATGAGTATATTTTACATAAGTATATTTTACATAAGTGTATTTTTATGTAGTTGAAAAACAAAACAGTTTGGAAAATGAAATTATTCTTGAAATGAAATATCTATACAGGATTAAACATCTTACACACTTAGGATACACAAAAAATTATTTCTACACGAAATGGGCAAACGGTTTTTGAAAAAAAAAAATAATAATAATAATAATCAGCGTACGTTAAACGTGAGTGCATCAGAGTTTTTTTAAAAAAAAATAAATAAAAAAAACAGCACACATAAATGAAAAAGATAAGTAAAAAAACTTATTGATTTTCCAGCGACAGCTCAGGCATGAAATGATCTCGATTCTGCACAAATTGGAGGTGGGAAGAATCCAATGATTACATAAGATTAGAGGATTAAAAGTTCAAAATTGTTTTCTGGAAAATAAGCTCGATGTTAAAGGATTGAATTCACGCGTGTTCGCTTTAACATTATAAACAGGTTCACCATAATTATGGCGTGATGTGAGAATCTAATTAAGGTTTAATCCACGCCATAAAAATAATAATTCGTGATAAAAAGGTTAAACATATTTTTAATTTACAATTACATTATAAAAATTACTAACAAAACTAATTAGGTTAAAGCATGAAAATTGAATAAAGGGAAGAGGCGTGCTGATGTCTCGTGCGAGTCAGGCAGAGAAGAAGGAAGGAATGTGTCCGGAGAAAACAGGTCTTTTGAGTGTGCGTTCATCTCAGTTCACTTCTCTCTGCTCGCAAGCTGGTTCCAGTTAAGGGAATTTAGGTGAGTACCGAGGCATGCCACAAGGACAATGCGAAGTGCCATACAGCCAGCAGTTTTCGTGTGTGTGTTTCGAAGAACACCAGGATGAGTTTACCGTTCTCCCCTGGCCAGCAAACTCACCTGACTTAAACCCAACGAGAATCAGTGGGATCATCTCGGTCGGGTTGTTCATGCCATGGATCCTCAGCCGCGTAATCTAGCACAGAGTCGACATGGCTCAACATTCCAGTGAACACTTTCAGGAACCTAATTGACTCTCTTCCTGCACATCTCGAAGAAGTCCGCTCTGCGAAAGATGGTTATTCTGGCTTTTGACATATGGTTACATTAATGACTGGACTGTGTATAAGCACAAATATTGTAATTTCGAGGAATCGTAATATTTCTATTCTTAACTTATTTTTTCTGTCATTTATTAACTGACACCGTAAGATGATTCGGATACAAATAACAGACATAGCGAATATATAACCTGAGTGCTTTTAAAGAAAATTAATCGTAGAACTTTTTATAAGCTGTCCCATGTTGAGGCAATATATATAAATTTAAGATTCAGGATAAACGTATGTAATTTTTTAAACATGCTTTTAATTTCACATTACATGACATAAGGCTGTTTTCACCATATGTACGAGTGTTTGAACAAAACGCGGAGCACATTTTTGGACAGAAAAATGTCTCTATTTTCATGAAACTTTGTAACATTGCAACTCATACATTTGTTTATAATATAGCGTTTTTAAAATTTCAAAATGTTCCATAAATAATTAATTTTTTCTTTTAACATGTAAAAGGATAGCTGATTTAGCATTATGGTATAGGAGAAAAATTGCGAAACACATTTTATAAAAGGAAAAAAAAAATGTGTAAACGGATAAAAATGAGTAATATGATAAATTATAATAATTTTCTATACAGGATAGTCAAGCCAGAATATAATATTATTGTTTGAATACTTTTATAGCTGAAAAAATATTCCGAATTCGGGTCCTATTCTTTAACCGAAAACAGCGTTAAAAGAAAGAGGAACGCGCGCGTAGTTCTTTTTACTAAACAAATATCGTATCTATTTTGTGTGGTTTTACGTTACGTATAAAAATAAATTCGGATGTATTATGAACTCTATTATACAGTGTATGGAAATAATGAAAAAAAAAAAAAGAAAGAAAAATCTTACCTTTAATATCTAAATGTGAATCGGACTTTATTGTAGAAAAAAAAGATAAAATATTTGAAAAAATTTTTTGCAATATTTTTTTTAAAATTTTGTGTTTAAAAAGCACCATTGGGGTATGATCTCCTATTTTCGCTCATATTTTCAACAGTTCACCGCTCTAAGAATCACAACGTGAGCATGGCATATATATACACTGCTGGCCACCGTAAATGCAACACCAAGAAAGACAAGAGATATCACAACAAAATTTATTTTGTAGATAACATGTTGACCAAGTATCAAATGATTAAATTTATAGACTTCTGTGAAGTGTGGTTCCTGCCAGAATCAGTAGCCAGAGTAGCCACCATTGTTGGAGATCACCGCTGCCACACACCTCGGCATTGATTCAAAGAGACTTTGGATGTGTTCTTGGGGTACAGCAGACCAAGCAGCTTCCACACGTTGCCAAAGTTGATCTGGTGTGGCAGCTGGGTGTGTAATCTAGGTCCATCGTTGAGCAACCATGGACCACATGCTTTCTATCGGCGAGAAAGTTCCGGAGAGCGAGCCGGCCAGGGAAGCAATTCAATCTGGTGATTGACGAAGAACCTTTGGACAATGCATGCCACGTGTGGTGGCGCATTATCCTGTTGAAATATGGCTGTGGCCAAGCCCTGAAGGTAAGGATGGACCACTGGCTCCAACTCCTCGGAGATGTAGCGCTGGCTGTTTAAAGTACCGGCAATGCATAATACAAGAGTGCGAGAGTGATATCCAATACCGCCCCATATCATCATACCCGGTGCATAACGCAGCTGTTCAGCATCCTCTCTCCACGGTGTCTCCAGACTCGAATCCGACCATCATGGTGTTGCAGACAGATGCGTGACTCGTCAGTAAAGACAACTTCATTCCATTCTGACGCCCACATCGGTCCGTCGTACCCTCCTGCATCCAACGGTTACATATCCGCATTACAGTTGTTTGTTTTCGTCCAACACGACTACCGATTTAACTGAAAGATAATCCACAATCTCGGTAGCCACTATCCTTCCTCTGTCGAACTCGGATACTTGATCAAAAGCTGATCGCTGTTTTCTACGAGACATAACTGATCGTTTTTTGAAACAAACCATAAGAAAAACACAATTGCCGAACTTGAAATCGTCGAAATCTCCAAGCCTTAAATAGCACTTTGATGTGGCGCCACAGGCGCGCGTGATGTGTGTCTGCGCTGAAATTCTAATCATTTGCGTATCTCACCTCCGCTAATGCATGTTGTAAATTTCATGTTATTTGCATGCTTCCTTCAGGGTGTTGCATTTACTGTGGCCAGTAGTGTATATTGAATTCAAACAAACTTTAAAGTCTCTTTTCGGCAGGCTGTTAAAATGTCTACTTATGGAAGGCGGCGCATTTTTGGTGAAGAATTACGCCTCATAGAGTAGTAATCATATATTGGACAATTAGCTAGAGACTGGATGACCTAGGACTTTCGGCCCTTATGGTCTTATTTTTTCTTAGAAGGGAAAAAGCTTTCGGACCATTAAGGCTCATCCACACCAATGCAGTAAGTAGTGAGCGGGAAAGATGTATAGTCCGTAATTCCCCTCTGCAACGGCCTCTGATTAGTTCCATCTTCAGAGCTCACTGCTTAGGTGTGAATGGGCTTTTACTAACCATGAATGCACCTTTGGACAAACTTCGGACTAAGGGACTAGCTTATGTACAGCTTCAAAGTGTGATGTGTTAATCTATAGTCAATTAATCAACAGACAAAAGAATGCTGTCATTTATAAGCAAAAAACATTTCGGATGGATTTTTCCATTCTAAATTTATCTCAGTATTTTATTTCAAATGACCTTTGAATAGGTATTTGTTATTTTTCTCTTACTCCTTTCCGAGTCTACAGTTAAATTAAAAATAAAAGTCATTATTTTTCGAGTAAAATGATATCTGCTTTTAATGGTTTCTAATCGTGGAAACAAAGATGTACAGTACATGAAAAATTTTAACCACTTGAAGCTAGTTACAATTTTATAAACGTAAATGGGAGCTCTGTTAATGAATATTTTTAACATTTTTGCTTAAACATCTTGGGGCCCCGGACCATTGATACGGCGGTATCTACGTTCCTATGCCACGATAGTGTCCTGAATATGAACCAGAAATTATTTGCTATCATACTCGATGGTGCGTCAAGCCATGATCAGTGATGAGGAGTTCCACAAGGCTGTCGGATCGGACCTGTCACCACTTCGGGGCCACATTCGTACAACCGACTATCATTGGACAAACAAAAGCGTGAATCGTCTGAGAACACGACCCTGTGTCATTCCATCGTTCACGTCGCCATAGTCCAGAAACATTGCAAACAGAATAGTCTGTGCTATAAGATTAATAGCAGCCTTCTTCACGGACACCAAGAATACAGGCCTCTAGCAACTAGTCGATTGATTGAATATTAACGTCGCACTGTTCAGCTACACGAGGGCTTTTGGCGACGGACCACGTAATTTTGAACCATGGTCAAGTGACGTGGACGACACCTGAGCTGGCACCCCCCTCTCCTAACTACCACACCACACCAACGGAAGGACAGGCAACTAGTCGAAGAGCAATGGTTCTGCTCTATATGGGAACCTCAATGGCGTCCTGCACATGATGCAAAATGAAAACAGAAGTGGCTTGCAGGGCAAGAATTTGTATTTAGGCGTTTACTTTCTTCAGCCAGATTAAATTGTAAAGCTGATACATTCAACATGCAATTCAATTGCACTCAAGTGATTAGCGTTAAAACCTACAATTTTATATCTATGTTTTGCTATGTGTATAAAACTACTAGATGTTTTAATAAAATATATTACAAGTTTCATTTTTTTTTTTCGTTATTTTTGCAAAAGTAAAGACCGAGAACTCAAACAATATCCCACGAAAGAAATTATATCTGAACTAGCCAATCGCGCGTATCAGAGATTTTTATAAAGATATGTGCATATATAAGTCAGAAAGCACATTTTGACCCATTCTTTAATATGTTCATCCAAAATGAAAAAGGTTGGTACTTCAAAGTACCACTAGAAATCATATTACTATTAAAAGTATTCTGTTTATCACCAACGGTATGCTCCAGGATCAATGCTTATTAGTCCTCTCTATCACTGACAGATATTAGAAGTTCTGCAAAGCTGAAAATTGTTGAGAAGGAAAAACTTGCTGCTATGTTTGATATGTGATATACAGTTTCTGCAGTAAAGCATCTCTACTTTCATGGGTAAACCCTCAGTATGTGTTTTTATTTTATAAACCATGAAAAATATTACCGTATTTTCCTGTATATAATCCGCGGATTATGTGTTAAAAAAGTTTCAAATTTCGTTGTGCGAATCATACGCCGCCGCGGATTATCTGAGAAAAAACATTCTCCATCAGAAGAGCTAACAATAAAGTTTTGAAAGAAATGCCGTTTATATGTTTTATAAAATAAATAATAGATGGCGCTTTCATGACACGGATGACGTTTTTCAGCCATAACTAGTTTTTGTTCAATTACATTCAAAAACGAATTCGATTCCTCGGAAGGAAAAAACAGTTACTAGTCGCTGGCGCCATTTCCAATTTTCTCTTGACTAGAGCTGTTACATTCTTTGAAAGTTTTCATCATGTTGAAGCGAAAGCGTTAAGTTACACTGCAAACTTCAAGTGAAAAGTTATAGAGAAGGCTACCGAAGTCGGAAATCGAGAAACTGCAAGGTTTTTCAACGTTGACGAATTGAATATTCGTTTGTGGAGAAAAAACAGACCAACTTCGAAAATTGTGATCGATGTTAAACAGCCGATCGTCATGGAAAACCTCACTGGCCAGAATTAGAGGAAGAAATAAATAAATGGATTTTAAAAGAAAGAGACAATGGGAAAGCAGTCTCGATCTTAATTTTTTTGCTGTTAACTTGCTAAATTAAAAAAAAAAAAAGATTTTCCCCACGTGGAATGTTTTGTTTAACAACTCAAAACATACATGGCAGTAGCAAAGAATTTTTTTTGTTCTATATTGAGATTATCGTAAAAAATATTATCATACATATTTAAAAAGATGTTTCATAATAAATTTTTTTTCCCGTACAATTTCTTACTTCTATTTTTAATTATATTGTGTATTTATTTTATATGACACTCCTTATTGGCAGTTTATATTTTGGATTATTCGCCGTTAAAACTGCCGCGGATTATACAATGTTTGTTTTTTTTTATTCGAAAAAAAGGCTTTGCGGATAATACGCCGCTGCGGATTATACACAGGAAAATACTGTAAGCAAAACTTAAAAAAAAAAAAAATTAAGGTTTTTAACTTTATTTTAAAAATCTTCTTTGAAGCAGTACTTTTAAGTACTATCGAGACAAAACAGCAATTGTTAATGTATTTATGTAGTTCAAAAACATTTATAATAATGTCAGATCTATGAAGTTATTGTACACACTTTTTAGCTTAAGAATCAAAAGCTTCATTTACAAATTTTTATAAAAAAAAAAAGAGCTTTAATGCCTGATTTTTATTTATTTTATCCATACACAGTTTTTTTCATGCATAATGTAAAAACGTCAGTAAGCATGATTTTAGTATGAATAAATTTGTTATTTGCAAATTGTGTATTTCTGTCTTCAACCATTTGAATATTTCCTATCTCATTTCAGATGCGGCTGCAAAATCGTGGCTAGTATTGCCGAGTTGCAATTTCAAAACCTACTGCTAATGCTAACATGCTGTGTAAAAGGGCTGATGCACTTTAATTTTTTCAAGGTTTAACATCCTTATGTTGGAGTGGAAGTTTGGAGAAGGGGTTCCACCAGAGGTGTCATCCATCACTTGATTATAGTTCAAAATTACGAGCTCTGTCACCAATATCACTTTTGTTTCTTCAGAATGCAATGTAAATTGAAATGAAATCTCATTTCAGGTATGCTTGGAACACAGGGTATAACAAAAAAGCTATGTCACTCTTCAAAAGTCTCCCTTTGACCACATTCAAGATGTGAAGTGTGCAATGTATTTTTATGCTTGAATGATAAAAAGTTCATGATTTTTAGATACTAAGTATAAATAATATTAAAACAATGTGGACAGCATTAAACTTATTACACATGATATTAAAACAGAACAGCTAAATGTTGCAGTTTCTTTACTTTCAAAGTCGTGAAACATTTTCAACTGTTTAGTAACCGGATGGTACTAAAAAGTAATAATTTAAAAGCTCTAATTAGCAATATTTTTTTTAACTTTTGTAATCTGCTTTTATAATGTAATACAAATTTTTTTTAAAAGATATTCCCTTTAATTCATAGTTTAGGACATAAAAAGTTAAATAATATTTCTTATACCAAAAAGATAATGAAAATTATGTAGAATTTTTTTTCCATTGATAAATAGAAGTTTTAATTAATTTAATTAAGTCACCCATTTTTTTAATTAAAAAAAGGTTTTAAAATATACAACTTTTAATAGTAATAATTGTAACTAAAAGACGCAAAATCATCTTTGCATTTTTCATTTTAGTTGGAGTTACTTAAAATTTTCCAGTTAGCTTCTATTCACTGAAAGATGCGAACATGCATTTAAAAAAAAAACATGGCTGTTTATTATATTATAAAAAAAAAATAATTAATGGATTATTTCACAAAAATTCCATGCCAATAAAACTATAAAATATTCTATAGGTATTTGGAGTAATTAAAAATGGGGATAATTGTGAATTCTACTTCCCTGAATGCTTAAACAACTTTACAAAAAAAAACAAGCATTCCTATGATATACCATAACATTTCTATCATATTAGCAATAAGTTTAATGAAATAGTAATAATTATCAAAATAGAAATTGCAACATGAATTAAAAAGAAAACCATTTTATATCAAGAAATATACAGTATAAAAAAATAAAATAAAAGTTTTATAAACAGTACAAATAACATATATTGGTTCCTCTCCTTTGAATAAACCTAACATCAGAATCCAGCAGGATACAAATCAGGAAATGATGCACACTAATATAGGTACTATCAAGATTTCAATAGTTTTACAGTTTAATTATTTTAAAGTCGCCATTCTTTACAGGCTTGTACTTGAATAACTTTGCATAGTTAAGCAACAGATTTTCCCAGTAACAAAGAATATCTTTCATCCTTAAATGCTTCCAAATAAAATCAAAGCCCCTAGAATAAAGTAAATGGAACATAAATTGTAATTTCCTAAAAATGTAATTTTGTTTTTAAGTTTTTTCCCCCAGCTTCATACATTATGCAGCTAATTTATTAAAACATGCTTCTATAAAAATATGGAAAGAGTTCACTAGATACCTAAAAAGAAAGCTTTAAAATATGCATGAAAATTTTTAAATACCTATTTGAACTTTTACTCTTTGCAAATGAAAATGTTTTTTATAAAATGATTGGTTATTTACAAAAAATAGTTGCAAGCTCAAAGTATAGACTAAGAAAGAAAGAGCAATGAAAAATTCTTTACAGGAACTAATTAACAGGATTATGGAAATAGTGTTTACAATACCCTAAATTACTGAAATCAAATAAAACATTCAAGTTTAATAAATTAGCACTACATTATCACACAAAAGAAAGAAAAGTTACAATAGTATAAAAACAAGTCACATAGGTAAATGCATTTAAAAGTCCAAGATTTCTGTCCTCTAAGCAAGCATGTCTTTTTCACTACATTGTATACAAACAAACTGATAATCCATAATGCAAAACAAATTATAATTAAATAAGAATTTTAAAATATTTGAGCAACTTTATGAATAAATGTAAAGTTAGGCAATCTCGTCCAAAAAAAAAAAAAAAAATAAATAAAAGACAAATATAAAATAACAAGATACTCGAGCAATGAAAACAGTAAACAAACCTTTGGCTAATAGCTTCAGCAATATCGTCATTTTCAACAGCAAAACTCAAAAGTTCCCTAAAAAAATATTTTTTTGCCTTTATTTTTCTAAAGTACAAAACTAATTAAAAAGAATTATAATGCACTTACTAAAAATCATATACTCACATGACATTTGATAGATCATTTGATAATGGTATATAATGAACCCATGGCTTAAGACGATGATAAAAGAATTCCACCCACTCATCTCCTACATGAAATACTAAAGACCTGCATAAAAACAGATGTTTAAACCTAAAACTGGCAGCTACACCTCTAAAATTAAATAGATATTTGTAGAAACAATGATCTTCTAATGATACTTCCTTTGCTGGAGGTGCTCCGAGTGTATCCTACATTCAAATAAAAACAAAGATGTCTTAGAAAACATGTTTTCTTAAATTTAACACAGTAATTTTAATTTCTATATCAAATGATGAAAGCATTTAAGCTGTATTGAGTTCCCATTGTAAACATATATATAGTAAGGAAAAAATATCATTAATTTCAATACTTAAACATAGCATTCCCTTTTTATAAAAAATTTAGCCATATTTAACATTTTTTCATATTTGAATTTGGTATTTTAAAATACTATATTCAACTAAAACAGTTAAGGCTTCTTTCTCCAACTGAAACATTTTATAACACATTGGAGGATTTTTCAAATTATTTCTTTAATTTATTATTTTAAAGTCTGACAATTATTCATCTTCCTCTTTCAGTTAATATTGCTTAAGATTTAGAAAAAAGATATTTAATTATAATTTATAACAAAAAGTATCTCTCTTCAAAAACCAAAAAGTAAAATGCTTATTACATTTAAATACTCATAAATCAAAATGTAATATCTTACACAATTATTTAATACCAATTCTACATATCTATACTATTGGTCAATATACATTCAATATTGCAAATTTCAATCAATAAATTATTCCAATTGGTAATCTTTATTTTAATTGGTAGAAATAGTATAGTAATTTATATTTCTGGTTGAAGCTATGCAAGAGTTTATTAATGTTGTATTCTAAAGCGGCACAAGGGCTTCTGGTAACGGACCTTGTAATTTTAAGCCACAGTCAGGTGATGACACTCGAGCTGGCCCCTCACTCTTCCAATTTCCACACCACCCCAATATGAGGACTTCCGAGCTATGACAGATTTAACATGCATCAGCCAATCTACTTGATGCACATATTTAATAAACTAAGTCTTTATTCTTGTTTATCTAAGAAATAGATAAACAATAGAAATTGGCAATGCTTGAAATGAAAGCTGTTTTCAGTCATTGAAAGAGACAAATATGTATAACAAGGATCATATTTTGCCACTGAAAAAATTCTGCCATTACTTCGCTGCAGTAGCCGTAAGATGATGGTCACAAACTCATGGCTGGCGAATTTTGGGTTCGAAATTTAGTGCAGCTGAAGATTTGCTGTGCTGATGTTTAATCTGTTGAGATTCAAATTTCTTCCATTCGCTTGGCATGGAAGTTTGGAGAGGATGGTGCCAGCTCAACTTTTGCTTCTCATTTGACACTGGATCAAAGGATGTTGAAAATTATTAGGTCTACTATTGATAGCACTTGCGTTGTTTCTCAGTGCGACATAAATTAAAACAAGATAAAATTCATTCATAACTGTAAATTCATGCCAATTTTAATAATGTTAATTTTGTTTATGAGTGAAAAAGTTACTTTATCTGATTTCCAAGCTTGGTTTTTTGTGTACTGGGCATCTATTAGATCAGGATGTTCTCTAGATAACAAGATTAATTTATCACGTTCTGAACTAGTTCTTGAACCTCGAAAAAATGCTTTTCCTTTTTTATGAGACCATGGCCACTTTTCAGAAGTTCTATAAAGAGAAATGGATTTTAAAATGAAGAAAAATATTTTCAATATTACAGGTAATTAATTTTTAAACAAACTCTTCTTAAAACAAATTATTTAAACATAACTGTAAGAAAATCGGAACACCTAATGATTAAGAATTTGCCTCATAATATAGTTAGCATAAAAAATAAACAAAATCAAAACTTGTAAATTTTACAAATAGGCATATTCTAACAAAAAATATGCAAATATTTTGACTAGCCTCAAATATATAGAATTGCAGGAATTTCAATACTAAGAGATCAGAATTGTCTATCCTTGAAACCTACAGCATTGTAATTGATAAAATTTATATTCCATTACATATAATTCCTTTTGTTGAATTCAAAAAGAAATTCAAGTGAAAAATACACAATTAATGTTAAATACTAATATGAAACAGTATTAGCAATCTTAGTAATAGAAGTATTTGACTTCATTCCTACCTTCCATTTTGCAATCATTATACATATTTCTAGTCAAATAATTTATCTGTAGAAATAAAGGTATGTGCAAGGTATTATATCAACGATTATGTGTCAACGGTGATGGCTCTTTGTGTAAAAAAAAATGCAATGAATTTTTTCATAGTTAGTTAGAAAAGGAATTGCATAATAAACTTGTCAGTGAGTGAATGCTATATCTATAATGAGAAGTTTTATTATCTATCTTATTACTTGCATGATTATCCTAGTAATACTTTTGTATTACTAAAAAATCTTTGTCCCTAAAGCTTGGAATAACTCTTTATCACTACCTACAATAAAATGTTTTTTAGACCGAAACTTTTAAGTGGAAAAAGAACTCTATTGTATCACTGACTACATGTGGGCAACTGTATCACTAAAGATTAAATGTGTCAGAGGCAAGAACAGCAGACATAAAAATATTAATCAAATTAAGGTTAAAAATTCACACATTATAGATAAGAAAAATGTCATATTTCACACATTTTAAAAACAATACAGAAACTTCAAGATCTCATGTTACATACTTATTTATAATTTTTCTTTGCAAATCCCATCTTCCTAACCCTGTAGGATATAAACTTATGGCAGGGCCACCTTCCCAGAACGTCCAAGCAGGATATAATATATCCCAAAATTGAGAAGTCTAATGCAGGAAAAACATTCAGATGTTACTGGAACACATTACTTTGAAAAATTCATTAGAAGTTACTTAAATTATATAAGATTTTATTGCAAAAGCAATAATATTAAAAAAATTAACTTAATAAAGATTTCAAAGACAAAATTTTCTTTAAAAATGACTTAAAACAGCTACAAAACGTTCTTACAAACTACTAAAATTTACTTAAAAGCCTCGACAATTTTAGGTATACAATTTATGATAAAAATTTAACCATCAATTAATGAGTTTCTTTTACAATGAATACATAAAACAAATACATTAGAAAAATCTCACATTTTTCATTTGTAGCCAGTAGTGAGTTCATAGTGAGTAAATCTGCTGTTTTGATTAATTTACATGATAAATGTTTTTCTTTTTCTTGTCATCCCTTACACACATCTTTAAGTTATATATTTCCTCAATTAACACATTTGCTAAGCTGGAGAAAGGATATATGAAAAGAAAACCATGCATAGATACAGAAAGAATATTTTAATTTAAAATTGATTGTTCACTTAAAAACACAGACAGACTATTGCCATTTAAAACAATTTATCCCCCCCTCATAACTTTCTTGCATTAGGAGAATAAGGGTGATAGGATCGGAACACAGTTATTTGTACAAGAATTTATTTTTACAGTAGCTAATTATTAATGAGACATCTTTCGAGGAAATACAATTGCTGGTGAAAAGTATTAGAATTTTAAAAATCTCAAGAGTTAAATAAAATAAATACTATTTCTTAGTTTATATGTAAAAACTTCTTACACCCTCATCTAATGGTTATTCAATGCCCTCTTTAATTGCACTTTGGAGTGCAGTCATCCTCATGAATTGCATCCTTCTGAGAATTATCGATTCACATCATCCAAATCATAGCAAGATATAAGAATTCTTTTGCTTGCACTATGTATATTGTCATGTGACAAGCTTCAATGTATGCACTTCATCTTCTGTTTTAATGAAATATCCAATTAAATGGAAAAATATTTCTTATTACTTTTATAGGATAGAAACAATGTCAAATATTATTTAAAGAAATAAAAATATTTCAAAAAGATAAATATTTAAAAAAATGTAACAATTAACCAATTTATTTAAAATCAAATAGTTAGTGTAGAATTACAAAACCTATTTACCCCTCCAATTTGTACTAAGAACATAAAATGTTTAGTTTTCATTATATATTTCTCTCTTAGGGAACAAAAACTAAGCTATTATACTCAATCTAAACTGAATGAAACAGAAAAATTTGTAAACTGTTTTTTAAATATCTTTACTGGAGTATTTTGACCAATAACCTTCTAATAACTTAATTTCCAAGTCAAATGTCTTTGAATAACATAAAAATAAACAGATGTCTTTACCCTAAAATTATTTGATACTTCTTTTATTATGTTTATTTCAATTAAATAGACAGCTGTTAAATATTTGAAAGATGAATTCATATCTGGTAAACAAAGACTTCCAAGTAATGAAATACATATTTAGCTGATTCTGCAATTTCTTTTTCAAGTAACACAAGTTTGTACTTTTTATCAGCAAAATATAACCTCTTCTTAATAATTTGTGTGGCTTTAAAGGCTGAAACACATTTAAAGCTCTAAATTTGTCAAAAAGAATGTAGTTATATATATATATACCCTCTTTTTTGAGAAAGTATACAAACTGAGGCATTGATTCTAAAAAAAGGGCAAATTACTGGACTATTATCTTTTATGGTTTTAAATGTTACAGCTATAAATTGAATATTCCCATGTAAGAAACTATGCTGTGCTACAATCATTATGATAAATTCTATGAATTATAGCTTACAGAATGTATTAAACATAAAGAGAAAAAATTTTGTTTAAAAAAAAATCCTTTTTAATTTTAAAATTTTATTACTTTAATATTAATACATATACTGAAACTTGGAAATGTACAAAACTATGGCCTATTTTTAGAAGAATATAAATATATATATATCACTATAGAAGTATTTGCCAATAAATTTTAAAAAAGTAATCTGAATTGATAAATCTGAATGATATAAAATTACAGAATAACAGGCATACTTTGCTAAAGGAAAATACTGGCAAAGGTTTGCTATATTTATTAACTTGAGGCCAATCTCGAGTATTCAAAATAAATTCCATATCAGGTAATTTGTGAATTATCTGAAGAATGAAATGTTCCACACCACTACATCTAAAATATATAAAAAAAAAAAATTATGATGGTGAATTTTATGTATCACTTACACATATTGTTGTAATTATTTAGGATTTATTTATATTTTAGTAACTCTAAATAAATTCCCCACCCATCAAACAAATTTTTTAAAAAATGAAAATTCTTTATTGTAATATACAAAATTCATCTTAAATAAAATGCAAACAATGAGTGGTGAAATGGTACACAATAATAAAGCATGACTTAGCTTCTAAGGAAATGAAATTTGAAAGCCGAACATGAAAGTTTTTTTTCCTTGTAAAACAAAAACAAGAAATCATTCCAGTTTTATTTTAAATTTAATATCTAATATAGAAAATAATGAACACATACGGGAAATACTAATACATAAAAAAAAGCAAGGCATGCCACCCAACCAAACTTGTAAAAATAAATATTTACTGCAAGCCAGAATCATTAACTGCATTCACAGGGTTTTACAGTAAATAATAAAGTAGAATATGACATTGAAAATGTAGAAAGTGTTTATAGTTACAGTTTAATTTTTCAGAGCAGTCTGAAGTCAAAGATATTTATTTGGATTTTGTCAATTTTCAGAGTTCTTAAAGATTTGATAGAAAGGTACAAAAAGAAAATTCCCAAAACATTAAATTGCAATATTCATTTGTAATATAAACTTCTTAAATATTATTTACTCAAACATGTGTTAGTATGATGCTATTTATTTCCTTAACAAGAATACTGTTTTTCAGAAGAAAGTTGGTTAAAGTTCCAAATCCTTCCAGTACAGGCCTCTAGACAACACAGGTCTAAACACAATAATTTAAATAATTTTGGGCATAACTTAATCACAGGTATTATTTACCATCTTTTTTTTTTTTGGCTAAAGATAACAATTGTAAAATTTACAACAGGACACATCACTTGATAAAATTGACCAAAATTTTAAGCTTAAACCAATTGAAAATTATAAACTCAGATGAGGTTTCACTAGCATTCTATGAATTGACTAAGACAGGGGTCTCCAAACTTTGAAGCCTTCGGGCCATAATGATTTTTTCAGTATGTTCCAAGGGCCAAAACAGTTTTAATTTTTCTGCCCTTAACTATATTTCTAGACTAGAATAGTCGCAAAGTGCGCGACCTAAGCAAACTTATGCTTTTTTTGCATTTCAATTACTATTGTGTATTGTGACACTTAACGACATTTAGTGGAGAGTAGTGGTACTATGTACTATCTATTTCAGCTACCCACTAACAGGTGGCATTAGTTGTAATTAAATATTTGGAATTACCGCGTTGGTTCGAGAAAGTTCTGGTTCTGGCTTGTGTATTCCGATCACTTCGAGATGGCAGTAATTGCATATAAAAAGGCTAGCGGCGCAACCGCGAGTCAGTCTGCGTAGGAAAGGCAAAGGAAGCAAAACTGTCTATTGTGAAATAAAGTAACACCCGTGCATAAAAGTATTTTGATTTGACTTAGTTTTTATGTGTGATTTGTTAGTATGGAAAAGAAGTGAAAAATCGACAGTGAATGCAGAACGTTCAAAGATAAATGGAACTTTCAGTATTTTGTGATTGAGTCCAGTAATAAGGCGCTATGTTTAATTTGTAATGAAACCATAGCTGTTCTCAAAGAATATAACATTAAACGACACTATGAATCGAAACATCTTCAAAAAATTACTCCAATTTGCAGGTAACGTGTGGTTTGACTCTGAAGGGAAGCACACAGTAGTTGTATTTTTAAATTTATTAAAATATTTCTACATATCTGGAATCACACTTGATTCCATAAAGAAAAATACATACATATACTAAACCGCCTCTGACGTCATGACCAATGAAAAGCGAACACGATTTGCAATGACGTCAGATACGGTTAGCAGTTAACACAGATAAATCTGCATGACGAAAGGAACAAAATCCAACAAGCGGCCCCCTCATGCAGATTTCACATTCATACTTCAGAAGAACAAAAATTACACAATACCAAAAATTTCGTCACAAAATTTCCCTATAGCCTCTTTAGGTAAGGGCTTAGTAAAAATGTCAGCAATATTATTTTTACTATTAATATACTTTATTTCAAAAAACTGACTATCTACTAAATTTCTCAAAAAATGAAATCGGATGTCAATATGTTTTGTCCGATGGTTTTCCACAGGCGAACGGGAGATTTTTATAGCGGCTTGATTATCACAATAAATAACCGGTAGTTCAGAATAGTTTAATTTTAGCATCAAATTACATTCATTAATTACATTTTGAATCCAAATAATTTCTTTTGCAGCTTCCGTTAAAGATATATATTCTGCTTCCATAGTGGAAAGACTAACACATTTATGTTTAAATGTACGCCAGGAAATAGGGACATTATGTATCATTACAATTAATCCTCCTATAGTAACACGATTATCCCTATTTGCTGCAAAATCTGAATCAGAAAAACAATTTAACTTTAATTTCTCAACATGAGATAAATTTAGTTTTAAATCTCTCGTGTCACTTAAATATCCTAATAATTTCAGTAAAATATTCCAATGCTTTATATTCCGGGAGACTCTTGAAACTGGGAAGGGATGTTAACAGCATAATTGATATCAGGCCTGGTTCGATTTGCAATAAATGACAAGCAACCTAAA
>BMAV01007308.1:28723-42083 GCA_019973955.1 Trichonephila inaurata madagascariensis
TCATTTAAATATTTGGAAAATTTTGAATGACAAAATACCATACCATTGTCACATCGTACACTTAATATTTTACGATTCAAAACTCTTTCAGCATTAGCTTGAAAAGATTTAAAGTATTCAAAAACTTGAGATTTTTCTTTAAGAGGAAAGCAGGTCACCATTCTGGAAAAATCATCAGTGATGGACAGAAAATATTTAGCTCCACCACACGATACAACAGGTAAAGGACCACATACGTCGATGTGTACCAACTGTAAAGGTCTAGTACTTCTTATTCTACCAATAGGTTTAAAAGAGACACGTTTCGTTTTAGCTAATTTACAACTTTCACAGTCTAATTTCTCATTTTTAAATTTAGGTAAACCATTTACTGCCAAAACTTTATTAGTTTGGACTAAATAGTCAATATTCATATGACAAAAACGATTATGCCACAGCACAATATATTTCCAGAATAATGCTTATTTCCCTCTTTTACAATAGAACTTTCTACATTGTTATATACATTTTTAACATGATATTTGGGTTTTAAGAAATACAAGTCATTGAATCTTTTGGCAAAGAATAACTTCTCGCCTTTGGGTGCAAAAAACCATAATATACCATTTTCACATTTAAAGGTACAATTTGCTTTCTCTAATAAAGGCGCTGATAACAGATTTTGTCTCAATTTAGGTGAAAACATAACGTTTTTTAAAGTAATAGAATGCTCCATTCCATTTAACTTTATATAAAATTTAACAGTACCTATACCTTCTATTGGACTTTCTAACCCACCTACGGCTAATGACATAGTTTTACCATCTATATTCTTTAAATCACTAAACAAATTTATATTATTGCAGAAATGTCGTGTAGCAGCAGTATCAATAATCCAACTGAATTTATCAATTACTTCATTTACATTAGTCTCCGTAACAAAAATTTCGTTTTTACCTTTTTCTTCAAAACAATAATTTAAATTAGATGCACTAAATTTTGAGGAATTAGAATTTAAATATTTACAATTTCTCTTTAAGTGCCCTTCGTGTTTACATAAATAACAAGGCCCTATTCTATCTTTAATTTTAGATTTCTTAAATTTAAACTTATTTCCATCCGGTTTTGGTTTAAAATTTTCAGAAACATTCTGTTTAAATTTACTAGTAGCATAAGCACTAACAGAATTATCAGTAAATTCTAACTTACTTAAATCATTTTTTAATTGTTTTAACTGATTTTCTTCGGCAATTAATTCAATCTCAATTTTATCAAGTTTAAAATCCTCATCAGGCCAATGGTACAAAATTTGCACTATACTTTGAAATTCTGGAGAAAGTGTCCTGATTGCTTGGAAAGCACAGTACATATCCTTCAATGGATGTCCGACATTTTTTAATCTTTCAACCATCTTCCGAATTCTGGCTATAAATACAGCAATACTTTCAGTGTCTGGATTGAACTTGATAGAGAAAAACTCATCCAACAGTCGTATAACAGATGCTCTGGAAACGGGTTCAAACAGTTCCTTGAGAATAATCCAAGCTTTAGATGGATTTGTACTGGAAGATATCAAAGTTCTGTATTGCTCATCAATACCGTAGTATATTGTTGCTAGAGCTCTATCCTGTCGCTGTTTATACTCGGACTTGTCACGTCTTGTTGCAGTAGTCTCATCCAAGGGTGGTTCCGTTCCTTCTATAAATGACCAACAACCTCGTTCCATAAGAAGAAATTTCATATTCTCCTTCCAAGAGTTCCAGTTCGACTTGTTAAGTAGTTGAATACGCTCTACACCAGCAGCCTCCATATTCAAAAATTTAAAGTGGAAATTGATGACAGCCGGCCCCCGTCACGAAAACCTTTGTGAAGTTAGCATTCAAAGAATTCAGATGCAGACCAGCAATCAGGTGCAGATGCAATCAATGCCAAGTTACTACTGTGTTGATCGGTTAAATGGGTCAAGATCTGGGCCCATAACCTTTTCTGTTACCTGAAATTTGCAGGTAACGTGTGGTTTGACTCTGAAGGGAAGCACACAGTAGTTGTATTTTTAAATTTATTAAAATATTTCTCCATAGCTGGAATCACACTTGATTCCATAAAGAAAAATACATACATATACTAAACCGCCTCTGACGTCATGACCAATGAAAAACGAACACGATTTGCAATGACGTCAGATACGGTTAGCAGTTAACACAGATAAATCTGCATGAGGAAAGGAACGAAGTCCAACAGTATACAGGAAGTTTGCGGACGGAACAATTTGAAGCTTTGAAGCGCGGACTCAAATCGCAGCAATAGTTGTTTACCAAAGCGAATACTGAACAAGAGTCTGCAACTCATGCCAGCTTTTGTGTGGCTCTTGAAATCGCAAAACGTGGCAAACCATTCACCGATGGAGAAATGATAAAAGAATGCTTGATTGCAGTAGCTGAAGAAATATGCCCCGAAAAGGTAAATTTATTTTAAAGTGTCAGTTTGTCAGCAAACACCGTGGCTCAGAGGGTGCAAGACATCGCAGAAAATACATCATCTCAACTGTCTGACAAAAATGGACATCATGAGTGGTTTTCTCTAGCATTGGATGAGTCAACAGATGTGTCAGATACTGCTCAGGTGTTGATTTTTATTTGTGGAGTAGATAAAAGCTATGAAGTGTATGAAGAACTTCTTGATATTGATAGTATTCACGGCAAGACAACTGGGGCAGATATTTTTAAGGGAGTTGAAAATGCCATTATTAAAAAGAACCTTTGATGGAGAAATTCGAAATCTATTACAACTGATGGAGGCAAAAATATGTGTGGTAAAAATAAAGGAGTGGTTGCACTTGTGTCAAAGGCTGTAGAAAATGATGATGGTTCAAAACCATTAGTCTTACATTGTATCATTCATCAACAGTCTTTGTGCGGAAAATGTTTGGATATGTCTGAAGTTCTAAAACCAGTCATATCAGTTGTTAACTTCATCAGATCCACTGGGCTGAATCACCGACAATTCCGCGAGTTTATTGAAGAGATTGGAGAAAATGACTTACCATATCATACTGCCGTACGCTGGCTTAGTTGCAGAAAAGTCCTTAAGTGCTTTTTTGAACTTCGAGCAGAGATCGAAATTTTTTTAAATGAGAAGCAGCGCCCCTTTTGCCGATTTAGAAAATAGTGAATGGATGTGAAAGTTAGCATTCTATGTCGATTTGACAAATCATATGAACGAACTGAATTTGAGATTGCAAGGAGAAAATCAGCTTCTCCCTGATTTATACACCAATATCAAATCCTTCAGGTAGAAAATAATACTATTTCAATCGCAATTACGTAAAAAATGTTTCACACATTTTAAAACATGTGAAATATTCAGCCACACTACAGAGACTGAATTTCCCGTCAATTTTGCAATCGAAACTTTGAGTGCTTTGAAGATAAATTTTAATACTCGTTTCTCAGATTTTGATGTCATTGCGAATGAAATTAAGCTTTTTCAAAATCCTTTTGATTCTGACATTGAAACCCTGGCTCCGGAAGTCCAAATGGAAATTATTGATTTACAGTGCAGTGATGTGATTAAGAACAAATATCAAAATTCACATCTTTGTTGGAATTTTATAAGAGTCTTCCACTGGTACAATTTGATAATTTGCATAAATTTGCTCGTGGATTGTTTTCTGTGTTTTTGGTACTACTTACTTGTGTGAGAAAACGTTTTCCAAGATGAAGTACACAAAGAATGTTTACAGATCTCAATTAACCGATGAGCATCTTAAATCTCTTTTAATAATTGGTACAAGTAAAATTGATCCACAACTACAAACTATTGTCGGTGGAAAATCACAATTACATAAATCTCATTAGTGTTTTTGTTTTACTGTGATTAGTGGGATTCATTTCAATCATTTGTTAGTTATTAATATGCTTAAGCTTAGATATTTAAGTTTTCTGCGTCATCATTTCTGTCTTTAAGTTTTACCTTGCAAGTAAATAAAACCGAGTAATTATCATTCTGTGTTTTCTTCTTCAACTTATCACAGCAATAGTAACAACAATAAATCATTGGCTGTCGCGGTCCAGATTGATGACACTAGACTTAAGCTGTCGCGGGCTGTAGTGGAGACCCCTGGACTAAGAAAAATGACAATGAAGTTTAAAATCACAGAATCGTTGCCAATTTAGACTAGAAGAGTGCAAAAGCATTTTGATTCACAGGCAATAAATGATATAATTACTTATATAGTAATAATAACACACACACACAACAACAGTAAACTTTAAATAAAGCACAGTTTTTTTATAAGATTTCAACAGATTTTGAAGCATTTTAGTAGTACTGCCTTCAACATTCAGTGGGGAAAATTTTGAGTAACTTTCCTTTGAAAAAATCATATGTTCATAAGCTGTTGATTAAAAACATTGCAGCTCCCAAAACCTTTGTAGATCAAAGTAAATTTGGATTAACAAGGCTCATTTTTCATTTCAATAAAACAATTAACATCAATAACTACTTGATTTGTTCAGTAGAAAAATGCTATTTGTTTCTATGAATTCCTTTAAACTTTCCTTTCCTCCTCTACAGCATCTTATACTTTCAGTTAATTTTTTCTTTGAAAAACTACAACCCATAGGCCTATTGATATTCCCCATCGTATTGAGCTGTAATATATATTACCTGGAAAAACATAGCCATTTGGTTTCAGGAACACACAGAAATATTTTGAAATATCAATGTTTATGCAGTGTAAGTGTATAGCAAACATAGCCAATTGTATGAAAAAAACATGCTCCGTGGCCATTTTTTTCATGAATAAAATATCAGCTACCAATTCTCTACTTATTTGGAAGAACAAATTTTAGATTTAAATTTTTTTCTTTTTGCTATGATATTCTTTCCAAGAATTTGGCCATCTTGACCAAATAACATCTTTGTTGGATCTTACATTAAGTATGTCCTCCTCTATACTTAACATTTCTAGAAACCTTTGCTATTCCTGAGCATACTATTTTAAATAGTGCTTCAGAAATATATTATTCTTAATAAATAGCACTAATGTGAGAGAAACTAGATTCATGTGTTTGTACAGAAAAAGAAATGTATAACTTACTTAGAACTTTGAATCCTTATAAGTGCTGAATAATTAGATACCACTCAATTAATGTTATTTTTATTCACATTAACTCTAATTGCATCATTCACTTTTAGGATAATTATATGCTGAAAACACTTTTTTGCAAAAGGAAAATTTATGAGAAAGTCATTAAGTAAAAAAATAAAAGATCTGTTTTAAGACTAAAAGCTACAAAAAATTTTAAGCAGTTACAAACTAAAGAAAATCTATTTTACCTGAAAGGAAACATGCAATCAGTTTCACGATACAGTACATGGTCTATTATCTGGTAATAGGTACCCTTGTTTTTACTTTCTAATATATCATCTCTGGTTATACCTTTTGTTTTCCAAGGTGACAAATCTTCATCCATTACACTAAAAAACATAATAGATATAAAAACTCTGAAATAACTTCTTAAACTCAATAAATTTATATTCAACTTTATTCAGCAATAACTATTTAAAATATTTCTTTACTTTACATTATGCTTCTGAAAACAAATGCTCATAAGAAATTAATTCTTAGCATACTTTCCTTGAAATACTGTAATGCTCGAACATTACTATTTATAAACTCTCATATAATGAGTTGTCAAAATATTATAAGAATATGACACAAAGTAACAGAATAAAATGTACTGTTTTTTAAGAGAAGGTCGGTCACATTCTAAAGCAATCTAAGGGTCATAGGAGAGTTACCTCATCATTATGAACCATGTTCAAGTGACGAGGATCACACCTAAGCTGGCATCTCACTCTCCTAATTTCCACATCACTCTATCATGAGGGCTTTGAGTTTAACAATTTTAACATGTATCAGGCCCTCTGCACAGCAAGTTTTCAGTAGCACCAGGAGTCGAGCCTATAATTTGGTAATGCCGTTCATGACCACTTAGCTAATATGATCACAGCATCAGGCAAGAAGCTGCAATGTTACTATGGAAGTCAATGAAAAAACTGAATTTGATTTGAGTTTACGTTGCACTCTGAAGCAACATGAGGATTATTCATGGCGGACATCATAATTTTGAACTGAGGTCAAATGATGAGAATGACACCTTAGCACTGCCCTCTCCCAATTACCATACCATGGCAACTGGGAGACTTTGGGCCCTGACAAAATTAACATGCATTGGCCTCTACACGGTATGCCTTAGGTGGCAATAGTTTCAAACCAGCAACTTGACAACACCAGTCACAAGTTTACAACCATGATCACTCAGCTACCTCAGCCACATGATACAGTTGAAACATTTCAAGCCTGTTGCATAGTGAACCGATCATATCAGGCATCTTGATCTCGAAAATATTAATTTTCCCTTTATGTACCTTGTGCAGCAATGATTGATGTTAACACCTTTATGCACACATGGTTTTATTTGAATTAACATTGCTTTAGAGCAGCACGAGGGTTTCTAAGGATGGAAAGACACCCAAGGTGATAACTTCATTTATCAAGCCAAGTACAAACTTGGATTGGATTCGGTTCTATGAATGTCACACAAACATCATGATGGGAGTCTGTAGAGAGGAGTCAGTCTAACTTATGACATGAAGTAGTTGTTGTGACTAATGCCACCTGCCTGATGAAGTCAGATCGAGGCCCGCGAAATTCATCGCGGCTAAAGGCTAGAATTTTTACACCAGTCGTTAGCCTTAGCTTTGAGCACCATGCAGGTGACAGAATGATTTTGCTTGATTCCACCCCAATTTAGAGGGAGAAAACCCTGGAGGGTGGCCAGGAGCCTCCCACCTCTTTTCCCCTTCCACCAACCACACGAGAGGACTTGTGGCTCGATGGCTATTTAGAGTGCCTATCCCCATGCCGCAAAGGCACTATACATTTACAAACATGTGAATTATACTTGTAAATATGTTAACTAATTAAACTTTAAATTAATCAATATCTGAGTGAAATCTTGAATTATATGTGACAGCCACACAATGAGACACAGAGTACATAAAATTTTAAAATTAAAAAGTTTTTAGATATCAGATGATGGGAAGAAACTTCAAGCCAGTATCACATTCTTTTAGGTTCATGATTGATTGAAACACACACTTTTTTCATTACATAAGCGTCTTAACCAAATTTTGACAAGTTTAAACTTTTCATAACTGTACTAATATGGCAAAATAAATATAAATGCTATGTCAAAAGAGGAACAAACTGAGGTAATTCTATTAAATTTCCTTTGTGAAATTTAAATTCTCTAAGTTATTTCCTTTTTGTCCCTTTTAGAACTCTTCAAATGGTATATAAATTATTACTCAACAACAATATTTTGGATGATATTCTATTTTGTGGCAGGAAACAATCTTTTTTTTAAAACAATCATATCTTTATATTTTATGACAAATTGAGTGAATTTTCCATGAATTTTATCTACATCATAATAAATTTAAAAATATATATTTATTTATATGTATTGTTTTGCATCAAAAACTTTAAAAAAAACATTTAATTACATTTATTTACAGATTTACTTCACTGTTCAACATAAATCAAAAGTGCTAGACACATTCAAATATGTATCAAGTATAAGATTCAAGTTATAAATATGTTATATTGTAATAAATTCAATTTTAGGTACGTTTAATTACAAAGACTCTGGGCATTATTAAACCTTTGCATCAATTGGTAAAATCTAACTGAACCCTCTAATTTTTTTTGTGCCAAAAAACCAAAGGAAATAGTGTGTTTTGAAATGGCTTTTAAGCAAACTGCAGTTTTCAGAACGACATCAAGAAGGATAACACAGAAACACACATGGCTTCTAAAATGCAAGAACAGGAAAAAAGTAGAAAATGCATGCTTTAGGTTAGTGGTTCTTAAACTGTGGTCCTTCTAGGTTTCTCATTTAATGTTAAGATTTTCCCTTTTCAGACTCTGAAAAGCCTTTGTAGAAAAATTTAAAAAGATGTGCTATCCAAGACTACATCATTAAATTGCCACCAATGAATAAAACTCTTCAAGAAGCTGTATTTCGATTACAAATATTAATTCAGGGAGGGGTGCTCAAAACCTTGCGGGGCCCCCGCCACGTTAGGCTAATACATAAAAGGAGAAGGGGGGCATGTTAATTGAAATTTTAAGAGCAGCTGCTTTAGTTTGATTTAAGTAATGAACAATTCTTTCCTAGTTTTGAATATTCATACCACAATGCTATTGCTAGTAAATAAAAATTCACTTGTGCTTCTAAGAAGATAAACCTCGAAAAACATGGTTTAAAAATGACTTCTAGAAGATAAAAAAATTGCTTCTAAAATACAACAGCTGGAAAAGCATCAGAAACGTCCCCTTTCTCTGAAACAAACATATTTTTCCTCATTGTGGACAATTATTAGGAAGTGATACTATATCAATCTTTCATTCATCCACTAATCACTTTTTCTTACTTCTTTCACTTAAAAGTATAAAAAATCCGAATTCCAATCGACAAGCAATTACATCTTATTTAAACTTAACTATGACTCTCAAGAAATGAGAACCTAAATATTACTATTTTAACAAAAGTAAAAATTTTACTTTTACAAAAATAATTAACACACAAAGATTTTCTAGCCCAAAAATAATTGGACAGGATTAGGTTTAGTTGGATCAACTAAAATATAATTTTTGACAGCTTACCTAAAGTAACATGAACATGTTTTTGATGTGCATTCTTCGTATGATGAGTTGGCTTTATTAATGAGATTAATAATGTGTTCCCGTTTCCCAGGCGAATTATGTTCTATAAATAGGAATATTAAGAGTTGAGCTACGAATCTAAAGATTCATACATTTACTAATATAAAAAGATAAAGAAAAATTAAAGAACCTGATGAATACATATGAGCTGTTTGTTTTTGAAAATTATTTGGATCACAGTCTTTGTCAAAAGCATCACATACATCCTCAGCTGATGCTGGCGAATAAAAACAACATACTAATAAAAAATTATAAAAAACAGTGACGTAAACGATTTTGAAGTAAGACATTTTGTATTCAGATAGAAAAATATAACATTTCTATCTGTCATTATTCGAATTCAAATATGTAAACAAATAATATTTCGCACATGAAAATGCCAGATGCCATTGTGAAAGCTACTAAATATTAACTAAAATGGCTTAGACAAAGATGAAATGCTCTTATGTTGAGAACTAAAAAATAGAACTATTTTGAACAGGTCTAGAATTTCTATTTCTTTCGAACTTTAATGAAGTTGATTAGTTGAGGTTCAGTTTAGCTTATCTATGGTGCATTGTAATTGCGTTAGACGTCTATAACGTTACGGGATCAACATCACACAGCAAAGGGCAAACTGTGAATGTTGTCTAACCTGTAGAAAATAACATGGTGAAAAATTAATAAAATTTTTATCATTCACGAATTTTCATAAACATTTTAACCCAATAATACTTGAATCAGGGGAATAATTTTTTTCAAATGCCATTCGAATTTATTTTGATTTACGTCGCACTCTGAAGCAACACGAATAGCCTAGTGGTAGCCTAGTAGTCAAGGTAACGAGTTCGTGGACGTGTGTCATGAGTTCGAGCTCTAGTATCACTGAAGATTTGCCGTGCAGAAAAGTTGATGAACGTTAAATCTGTCGAGACTCAAAGTCCTCCAGGAAATTTGGAAGTTCGGAGAAGGGTTGTCAACCTCGTCAGTTGACCGTGGTTAGAAATCCATTGGTAATCAGCTGTTATTTCTTGTGCTCCAAAACTGTCAAACAGCAACAACAAAAAGACCCCTTGGATTAAGGAGGTCACAAATTGAACATGGACGCCCCATAAAAAAAAACGAATCATAAAAAGTAAGCCAAATCATTTAGTTTTACTAGTCCGTAATTTGCAAAATCGAGGAAATTTTGTTTATGTTATTAAAAGGTATGAAAATGTTAACTAATTGGATATTCAAGGAACTAATCTGAAGTATATTATTTTTGTGTTCAGATGAAGAATTTAATAACAATGAAACTGAAATATTAATAATAAAAATTATTTTCTGAATTAGATAAATTGCAAACTAGTTCAAAAGATGAGCTGAAAAAATTTGTAAAGAATGATAAGGAAACTAATGCACATGTCAAAATTTAGTAACCTCCAACACAGGGGTTGGCAGACTATCGAAATAGTAGAGCCACGTTGTAAGAGAAACAAAATATCTAAGGTACGCGTACGTTGGAGAGCCCGTGTGGGTTGGGGACAATTGCGATCGGTGTCAAGACAATCGAGCTCCATCAAATAATATTTTATGATATTTAAATAAAGTTTTACACAAAGTGAAGTTTTCCTTTCCTTTAAAACCTAAGAGCTATTGAAAATATTTTTATTTTTGTGCCTAAAAGCAAGAACCATTGTCAAAATATAATTTTGGGGATTGAACTTTCAAACTTCGCGAAAAAATTTCCGAACCAATAGTACTATAAGTGCTTTCTTCGTATTTACACAAATAACGAAAATTGACTTTGGTTGCTCTTGAATATAAAATTCATTTAAACTTTCTTTTATCAACGCTTCAGCGTGTCATAAAATATGTAATGTGTTTTTGTTACTTCTGTTGGGGGCTTAACAGTATCTCTTGTCTATTCATGAGCTCTCCTGAACTTATGTATGCAAATAAATAAATCTTGCTGGAAATTAATTTGAGGAGTATCTTCCCATAGTGGCCTTTTTACCAATAGATTATTAGAGAGTAGTTAGTTGAGATTATAATATATTTTCACTGATTATCAATGAACTGTTAGAGGAAACTTAATACAGCAGTAACTGTCTTAAGCCAGTTAAATGTTTAAATGTTTCTGTAAATAGAAGGTAAATTTTTTCAATAGATAATTATAAAGAATAGTGATAAAAAAAGAATTTTTTTAGAAAACATAATAATTTTTTTTAATAATATATATAGGAAAAAGTCTGAAGAGCCGCAACAGCCTATGCAAAGAGCCACGTTTTGTCGAGCCATGCTCCAACGTAAACATTTAAAACATCCTCGGGTAGAATTGCCCGTATTTACATCAAATTATGTCGACTGGATTTCACTTCGTGATTTTTTTCGAGCAAAAACGGGAAATAACAATACTTCAAACTATAACCAGAAACTACACTACCTCAAATTTTTGTGAAAGGTTATTTGATTTTATTTGGTTTTTTGGGAAAACTTCAGTAACGTGGGCTGGGATTTTCCACCGCCAAATCCTCTTTTCGAGCCGAAGGTTGATTGCCAAGGCGTATCCTTGAAAGGAACCGGTTTGTAGTAACCATATGTGTGTGCGCGCGATACAATTCTCCTCAGAAAATGACTCCGCGTAGTAATACATCGTATTCCTGACATTCGACTTTTTTTTTTAATGCTGATGTTTTCTGAAAATATTACCAGTGTAATTTAAGGGGTAGGTTAAACGATTTCCCGAATTCACATTTTTAACATTTTTTATCGCAAAATCAGATTAAAAAAAAAAAAACTTTGTGTGCATGTCAAAAAAGTTAAATTTTAAGGTTTTTTTCCATTTTTCAAAGAAAAGAATTATTATTTAAATTCGAAGCTAAATTAAATTATTTTTACAAATACGAGACACAGGTATCAAATTAAACATAGTTTAAATTTTTTGCCAGTACAAAGGAAAATAATTATTGATAATTATGAAAAATTACGCATTTTAGCATAATCAATGCAGAATATCTAGTCAACATTGAGACAGAATCTAATCGAGAAATCTCATATCTTACTACCCTAAATTCTCTATTATTTCTTTTATCTCTATCATTACTTTAATTTCTAAAGGAGATAACCACTGAGATTTTTCGAAATAATCAAATGATTTTCTGAATTTTTTTTCCTTTATATTTATTCAGATATGATTTATTTTTTACAACATAGANATCAATAAATTCATTTGTAGAGGGAAAATTTTTGTCTTCCCCCTTCACAATTGGAGTTTTGACACTTTTACAATTTTCTAAATTATGTTTGACTAACAATGAATTAATGTAGTCACACTGGAATAAATAAATACCATTTTCACATTTTTCAATTTCCATGCCTAAAAACTTATTAGTTTTGTTTTCAACCACTTCAAATACATTTTTAATCTTACTAACAAAATCTTCATACATTTTATCATTGTTACAAAAAATAGCTAAATCATCTACATACATACATAATATAAGAACACTTTGATTATCAGATTTAATAAATACACAATTATCAGAAGCTAATTGTTTTAAACCAAAATTTTCTAATTCACCCTTTATTTTCATCTACCAGACTGTGGCAAACCACCGCTATGTAGGGGGGAGATGCACGAAAAACATATCGATACTCAAACTTTCTCCTGTTGGTGTGGAAGTTAGGAAAGGGGGTGCCAGCTCAGGTGTCGTTCTCGTCACTTGACCATAGCTCAAAATTACGATATCCGTCTCCAAAAGCCCTCGAGTAGCTGATTAGTGTGACGTTAATATTTACTCACTCCAGATAATAAATGTGTTGAAAATAAATCTCGAATTTTCAACTTTACGACTCCTAGGATTCGTGGAAAGGGATGACTGTAAGTTGATATCTTATCTGCACCTCTTTGTCTGAACAGGAAATTGATCAATCAAGAGTTCTCATTAGGAATATAAACATATTTATCTTAAATTAACATTTCATTCAGTACTTTTTATAACACTAATTAACACAATTCAAAACAAAAAAAACTCTAGAATTGGCTGTCTTTTTCAAATCCTACATAATTTTATACTTTTTTCCCCGCACACATTTATATATACATATATATATATACAACTGTGTAAAATAATTATATCGATTTTTTTTATTTTCCCTAAACTGGATATAAGATGCAAAAAATCTATGTGATTTCCATTTTGTACAATTTATATTTTAATATACGAACCCTATTCAACTACAATTGTAGCAAAAATTTTAATTGACATAGTTTAAATATCCATGTAAAAAGTGAAATTGAATTTGCATTCAGACAATGATTAAATAAAAATTATGTGCTCCTTAATCCATTGTCTTTTAGTAAAAGTTCATAAACATTTAGAAACATGTAAATCTCAAAAACTCGGAAAATGATTTTAAAAATATTTTATTATTACTAAAGGTTGAATATTATAACAAAAAACTGCAAAATTTTAAAATGAAAATGTTAAAAAAAAATGTGTTCAGGAAAGCACCTTTCCCCATGCAAAACAAGAATGAATGTTTTCATCAACAAGACTTAAGAGTTTTTCAGAGGTCATAGCCAATTTTTAAGAAAAATGATAGCATTAATTTTAGATT
>BMAV01007309.1:0-33979 GCA_019973955.1 Trichonephila inaurata madagascariensis
AAAAAGTTATTTCAATTTTAAAATTTTTTTAAGCGTAAATTTTAATTGAAAAATCTTATGTGTTGTAAAATTATGGGAAAAGTATAGAGTCTACTATGCATGATTTAGAACCTCCCCCCTCCTTCTGAAATTTTATCTAAATTTCAGAAGAAAAAACCCAAAAAATCTAATGTCAATTTTGAATTAAAGAGCACTGATTCATTTATCATGTGACCCCAAAATTCACCCCAGAGGTTCCCCTTTTTTCACCTGGCCCCCTTCCATGTTTTCCAGCTGGTTCCATTTTTTCCCTTCCCACTTTTTGACAGCGGTATATAAAACCATTTCATTAAACGATTTAAATTTCTCTGTAGTGAAGTATGTTTTTAAACCTTTAAAGAAAACCATTTTAAATTTAAAATTTAAAAGATTTTAATACATAAAATAACAAAAAAAGCAAATGCTTTTAATAGGGAGGATGAATAGGATATTCAATAACAAATTTTCACCATTTTGTAATCAATCTTGTCGGGTTTTAACCGTAAATCTCTTCTTCTATTAAAAATTTATTCCCCCTTTTTTTTTTTGTTTTGGAGATTGGCAACCCCCTTCTCATTCTAATAAAAAAAGAATTAAACACACACACACTTTCCCTGATTTCCAATAATTTTTGGGGAATAAAGGTTTGTCTTTCAAAATTTGACATGGTCTTTATTTTAATAAAATTTATGTTATTTGTAATTTAAACCCCTTTATTAAAATTGTTAATAAATCTTTTAAAAAAATAAAATCTATTTTCCACTTGACTAAATTTTTTTTTTAAAATTAAAATCTTTTTTTTGGGTTTAATAAAAGCCCCATGAAGGCCCTATTTCATCTCATGAGCCCCAAATTATTTTTTGCTGGGGGACCCCTTGAAAGGGCGTCAAAACACCTAGGGATCGATATAGACCATTTGGGAATCACGTTTCCCCCTTGTATTATTTTTTTTTTCCGTAAATGGATTACACTTTCAATAAATCGGTTTGCTCAGTCAAAAGGAACGTTTAGTTTTTTAAATTCTTTTTTTTTTCCCGTTTTTAGCAATATTTTTTTAAAAAAAATATTAAGTAAGTTGTTTAATCATAATTTAATGTAAATTTCTTCTCTGAATTCGACTTGCAAAATATTTAAGGTATCCGACTACCCTAAAATCATGATTTCTTTAAAAAATGGACTAATTTTTTATGTTTTTTATTTTATGGGCCCATCTTATTAGCTTTAAAAAAAATCCCGGTTTTTATTTTCCATTCGCTAGTACAAAAAGTACAAGTGTTTTAGTAAAAGCAGATGCCATAACATTACATAAAATGTCAAACTTTAAAATGCGTTTTCCTCGAAATATGTTTTTTTAGAAAAGCTCAAACGGGGACAGGGATTGCTCAAAACGTTTAAAAAATATTTTGCTAAAACTTTTTGTATGTTCTGTATAACAGTAGAAAAGTGTTTTAACCTTCAGATTTATCAATCACTGTTTTATTACAAAATTTACAGTTCTTATGTGAATATAATCACTGTTTTTTTAAGCAATTTCATATAATAACTAAGATAAAGTGCTCTAGTTTTGTAAAAATTAAAATATCTCTTATCTTGAAGGTCATTTCAAAAAGGAATAGCAAAATAGTACATCAAAACTGAAAAATGGAGAAATTGTTCATTTACTATTTGTACAGAGCGGGCCCCGTTTATGTAATTTTTTGTTAATTTTTACCCATTTTTTCCCATTTTAGTAATAATAATTTATTTTTCTCTTCTTAATTTTAGCCTTTTTTTTCTTAAAATATACTAAATAAATCTAAAAACCACAAAAATCTCCATATTTCCATTATTTTAAAAAAAAGTTGTAAGTAGTCGGATACCTTAAGCATAACATATTAAGAATTCCAAGAATAGTCTGTTTTCTTTCATGAAAACACAAGGATTTCTTCGAAATTTTATTATCTAACCAGTCAGATTTATGGTTAAAAATCTCAATTTTACAATTACCTACGCCTACTTCACGTCTGGAAAATCTTACCAGTTCGACAAGCAGTGCAACTTGCGAATACTGCACAAAGATAAACAGATTATAAACCATAGATCATGCTTAATCAGGCGCTATTCAAAGAACAGTTTATTTTCTTACATTTATGGATATACATATACAAGCACTAATTCTGTCGCGATATAAGAAAACCTTACACATCAAAAGAAAAATATTCAAACTCCGATTCTCTTTTCTTGGTACGTGAGAAAAGCTCCAACTACTGAATCAAGCTTTCACGAGGTAACTTTCCCCGCCAGAGCAAAAAATGAAACAAAACACTGTATCAAGAATACACGACATAATTGCTGTCTTTCTTCGCTTCTATAAGCAATCCGGTTTTTATAAAAAGAAAAAAAGAAGAAAAGAAATGAAACCCCCGTCGTATATCACCTATTCTATTGATTCAAACATGACTCCTCAATAATGAAAGAGGAGAGGTCCTCTAAATTTTACTTTGGTAGCTGAGTTGACAAGCGGCGGGGTTTTTGTCACACAACATCGCTGACAGCATTTTTCTTTCTTTATTTTTCTTTTCCTCGCAAAGCCCCAACGAACTGAAAATTGTTGTCTTTAGTACCTGCTAATCAAGCTTTTTGTATGTGTGTGCCGTGTTCGCGTCACGGAGTATTAGTTTATGGGCTTCCAGCCTCAATATGTTCAGATTATTGGGGTGTTCTTTTTCTTTTTCCTATCCCTCGCTTACTTATGGGACCCGTGACCTTGCAATGAACTGTCTTTGTGATAACTTCGACTGAGAAGACATGGGTTTTTCATTTATGAGCTGTCATTGGGAAGGTTCACAGTGGATATGATGGTTTTGTTTTTGGTGAAATCTCTCGACTGTACAAAGTGGCTATGAAGTAGATGAGTTAATGTGTTAATCTGTGTCCGGGAATCAGCTGTGCTACGCGTAACCTAGGGGTATCTGAAAGGCCTTGTAAGCAACTTTGGTTTAAAAAGAAACTCTAGCAAAGTTTGATTCGAAAAACAACTTTGGAATAATTACGTGATAGCTATACAAAATTGGGGCGGGTCTAAAAGTTCATTTACGTTGTTTTTGAGATATTTGTTAAACTTTTGCTATTAATATTTTCTACTACTCAAAAGTGAAACTTGATATAATCATCTTCTTAAGTACTCCAGTCTGTCGTAGACCAAGGCTGTATCGTGAAGTCTTCTCTATCTGACCCTATCCGTCGCAATAGCCTGTGGAGTGGCTGGCATGTCATGAGTTCGAGCCCAGTACTGTTGAAGACCCGCTGTGCAGAGGAGGTCGGGTCGATGCACGTTAAATATGTCGAAGCTCAAACGTCCTTCCGTTGGTGTAGAGTGGAAGTTAGGAAAATGGCATGCTAGTCCCCTTAGTCATCCTCGTCACTTGACCATGACTTAAAATTACAAGGTCCGTCACCAATAGCCCTCGTGCCGATCTAGGGTGTGACGTAAATATAACTTTCATTCTCACTCACCCGTCACAATAGCCCTCCATCGGCTTTCTCCAATTACCTTTAAGTCATTTTCAACGTTAGCGAGAGTTATTGTTGGTGGTCTCCCTTTCTTTTGCTTTGCATCGATTCTTGAAAAAGTTATCTTTTTAGTTGGAAATAAGTCATTATATTTAAATATGCGACCCAACCATCTAATGCGGGATGTTTTGGCTATTTTTACAATGTTTGGGATCGCTATATATTTTATAAATTTCAAAATTGTGTATAGTATATTTATCAAAAGCATCATTATATATGTTTTACTGGTCCAAAGATCATCCTCAAGACTTTCCTTTTGAAAATCAGCAGCATGTCCGTTTCTGCTTTGCTGAGGTTCCAGCATTCACGTAAAGGGCAACTAACTTTATCAGAGTTTTGTAAAGATTTGTTTTATGGTTTTTGAACTGATTAATTTTAATTGATTTCTAAGACAATAGAAACATCCGTTAGCCATAGATAACCCCTTGGTATAATGCTGTATGGAATGTTTGATTTAAGAAATAAATACATTTACTTTTAAAAGGATAGTAATCGTTCAATTTGCTATTCGCGTGTAAAAGGTCTTCAATTAATAAATCGCAAATAAAATTAAAATGTTTAAGAATTAGCTATTGTTGATAATTCAAAGGATTAAATGTTAATCAACAACGTAACACTGTTTTAAAGGGATGCACAAATATATTTACTTTAAAAAAATGTATCCATGTTGTTTCTACTTCCAAATTTTGTGCGAGTGAGTTTACAGTAGGTTCTTTTGGTCTTTTTCCTTTATCCGTTTTGTTTATTTTTTATGTATTTCGAATAAATACAAAATTCTCATAACTCTTCAATTACAATTTAAGGAGAAAGGGGCAGTGGCTCACGCAGAGTACTTTTATGGGGTGCGTTACATCTTAAAAAAAACGCGGATGAAAGCACCTGGATGTAATTTTTATGCTAAAAATTAAAAATATGATTTATGGAAGGGGTTAGAACCCCTTCCCCATTCCTGTGTACGCCACTGAAAACGGGTACTTTTTTCCAACTTTTTAAAAAATTCACATATTAAGAAATATAAAATAATTTCACACATTAATTTATTTGACATGCGTAACTGGGTTAACAGAATCTAAGCAATCTTTCATCCTATAACATTTAAAATGTATTTAAAAAAAAAGCAAAAAGCAACCTTTTTACATTACTATCTAACCTAAGTAGCTAACTCAACAAGAAGATTAGTACACACACAAAAGCTGTTCCCTCTTTTAATTTAAGCAAATATACCTTACATAACAAACAAAAAGCACACACACGCACACAAAATCTAGTTTCTCTCTCTAATCGTTTGGTTATTACGAACATATCCATCTTCCTGAACCCCCCTTTCCGAAAAACAGACACCCTTTCCTTTTCACTCACCGAGGGTTCGTGGCGCCTTTATGGTTGTCACATTCATTAAAAATCCATCAATCATTCATTTATTCTAACTTTCCTCCTCCCCGCGACCCCCTTTCCCCTCCTTACATCTTTTCGAACGCGGAAGGGGCGATCAAGTTTCTGTGCCTCGTTCAAAAAGATGTTCCTCGAATGTAGCTACGCATTCATTGCAGACGATTTTCTTTTTCGCTCTTCATTCCCCCCTCCCCTCTCTTTTCTTGGGGTCTTTACATGTAGTTAATGGGCGTGATTTGTGTTGTCGTATTACTTTGACGTAATCTGTCAGGGTGTTAAAAAAAATCGGACTGTGTGATGTTTTTAATGTGAAAAAGGGTTGAAGTTGTATGCTTTTTGGTGTTAACCTTGTTTGGAAAAGTTTTTTCTTTCTCTTCTTTTTATTTTGTGACTGTTGTAACACGGGCTGACAGGAGGAAAATAATTTTTGCTTGGTTAGTTTTGATTAGTTCTTAGGCTTTATTTGTGTTTAGCTAAAAAATTACAAAATAATGTTGGGAAATCTGTAAGAGCTTAGGAATTTAGAAATATTAAGTTACAGATAATCACAAATACGTTTTAATTGTTATTTTTTTTCTGGAAAAATTATTTTAATTTATTTATTGAAACATATATTTAGCCTGTTCATCTTATGTGCATTTTCGTGCAGAATTTTAATTGCTTTTGACCAACAGCTTAATTCAAGTTAGAAACTCCCATCTACAAACCATTTCAAATTTCTGAATGCAATGTTTTTTTCAATTAGCCAGCGCAAATTTTGTCAAGAGCTGTCTGCTATTACTAATTTTTGTAGTCGTGGTAGCCTAGTGATTATTGGTCACGAATTCGTTTCCAGCTTGTCACAGCTCGAAACCTAGCGTCATTGAAGACCTGACTCAAAGTTCTTCCATTGACGTTTTGGGAGTTTTGGAGAGAAGGTGCCTTCTGAGATATTGCCCTCGTCATTTACCCGAGGAACAAAATTACGAAGTTGATTGCCAATAGCCAGTGCCGATTTAAGCTCATCTCGGGTCCTGAGCGTAGAAGATCTACAAGCCTCCTTGACACTGGAGGATCAAAATTTATAACCAGAAAATCTAGTTTACAGCTTATCAGGGCCCCTCTGGGCCCCTGAGTGCCCCCAAGCACCAAATGGATAAATCGGCACTGCCAATAGCCCTCGTATTACTTTGTATGTGAGACGTAAATAAACACTACTAATTTTTACTAAAATTGTGCATAGTTACGGTTGGCGATATTTTATCTCAATCTGATAGCAACATTTGGCAATTTACCACCGCACGAGATTAACAAAATAGTACCATATTTTTCCACATCTACTGTAATGATTCTTCCATAGCTTTTCAGATCTGCAAAACTATTTGGAAACACTTTTCAAAATCAGAGAAACTAAAAGCTGAAGCAAGTTAAAGAATTCCTGCTTTAAAATTCTTAGAGACAACTACGAGGATGTATAAATTAGGCTGCCAACTCAAATATCAATCTCGTCATCTGACGTTAGTTCAAAATTACGAATCTTATTAGCTACATTAAACGAAACTCTTGGTCGAATAGTGAAAAAAGTAGCCTGACAAATTGGATAATTTCTCCACAACAAATCACATTTCTCATTCCTAAAGCTTTCAATGTTAGCCGTGTAATACATTCGCATTAAAGATATCCAATGGATCTTTTGTCGTCCTCTTTTGATTTCGAAATATTTTTACAAGCCTTCCTTGAACACCCAGATTTTTTACGCTACTGGCGAGGCATGCTAAGCGAGACACACCTTAAAAATTCGAACCGCATCATCTTCATTCATTCTCTCTTAACCACCTTTTAAATTTTTTCACAATCCCTCCTAAGCCATCTTTAGAGGCCTCTATAACCTCTTTGCTTTTGTTTTTGTTTCAGTCGAGGTATTTAGTAGCGCTTTTTATGTGCTGGTGAATTGATTTAATGGCATTCGCCACAGTCTTGGCAACTTGGCGATCTTTTATTTTGAACCAACAAATTCTTCGCCAATGTTAAACAGTATTGAGATTTTTATTTATAAAAAATCTATAAAAATTTACGGAATTTGAAAAAAAAAAAAGAGGAAGAAGGGCAATTTTAATGATTTACTTTTACAAAAGATTCTTACACATAAATAATGCTGATTTAAAATCTAATAATGTTATATTATGTTTTAAAAAATACTAACTACTACCTCTTTTTATTCAAACTGACCAGTGGAAAATTGTGTTAGTTCTGAAATACAAAGACATTGTGCAATCATGTGAGCATTTTTATGGTTTATAAATGATTCATTGCATGCCAAATGTTATAAATCATTACGTATGTAATGTCACGTTCCAGTTTTATGTTTCTTATAAAATATGACCTAAAAAATAGACTTTATCGGGAGGGGGATAATGTGTTTACATGAATGCAAATAAAACTATTTTAAATCAAAACAAATACTCCATAATAAACAAAGAATACTTGCTGATCTTTCTCATGTTCTTTCTAAGTAATGTTTTTACTAAAATTAAAATAACAAAAAATAAGTAATAAACCTATTTAAAATTCTCCATTTCACTAATATGTCATCAAACCAGATACTGAATTCCTCTTAGGAACATAATTCATCTCACCCTCCGAAAAAAAGTCATATTCCTCTATTTCATATATTTTATATAATTAATAAACGTATAACATTAAGTTAGAGTCATAACAGTATCTTATTTTGATCATAGTATGAACACAAAATACGATGTTTTATAATGTTTCTTACCAGTAGAGCACACAGGAATTTTTCAAGGGAGGGTCCGGGGTTGAAAGTTCACCATTCTTGTACCATGTTCCTTTTGATTTTGTCGATTTTCGGGAACAAAACACAGTAAAAAACTAATTATTGAATAAATAATTAGCATTAATTAATAAAATTAATCATTTAAATAACAAATACTTAACTAAATTTTACGTACTATATACTTAGAATTATAATCAATCGAAAAAATCAGGACTTTTGGGGTCCGGACCCCGGACCTTGTGTGCGCCACTGTTTCTTACTCTTAAGGCTGTCTTCGGTAAAAGTACGAGAGCTCTAACTAAACTCGAAGCGCATTTTGAGACAGAAAAATGACCCGATTTCCATGGAAATTTGCAATATTATAACTCACTCCTCTGTTAACAACATAGTGCTTTTAAAAATTTCAAAATAATCCTTGAATACTTTCTTTTTTGTTTTAATACGTGAAAGCAAAGCCCATTTAACATTACGGTATAGGTTAAAAAATGCGAAACACATTTTATACCAGAAAAAATGAATCAACTCTGTTAAAAATGGGAAGTATGATAAAAAATGCTACTCTCTAAAGGATAGTGTGAAGCCAGAATATCATATTAATTTTTCATTTCTTTTATATCTGAAAAAATGTTCCAAATTCGGGTCCTATTCTTTAACGTTAACCGAAAACAGCCTTAAATAATGTGGCCACAGTAGCTAAGTGACCATAGTCTCGAATTCGCTGTTGTCGTTGTCGTGTCGTATATACGAGTCATGGCGTGGTTAAGACTCGCGGCGTAAAAGGGTTAATGCATGCTAAATCTGTCATACCTCAAAGTCCACGTTCACTCAAGAACTTCATGATGATGGATACTTTACAACTGAAAGCTAGTTTTTGTAACTTTTCTTAGTGATGCCCTTAAGTGTGAAGTGTCATTGCAAAATGGTACTTTTCTCTTGCTCGGTTTTCTTTATAGTCACTTGGTCAGCGGGATTCTAAGGCGGCTGCGATAACGTTCGTCTACTACGCAGCTTTTGTTTTGCCGTTTCCTGTACTATAAGCCAGCGTTTCTCAAACTGTGGGGTGCTCCCCCCCCAGGGGCGAGATAATTGTACGAGGGAAGCGTGAACATGTTGAAAAGTCGAAAACAAAAGATTATTTTAAAAAATTGTTTGTTTACTTTCAGTAAATTTATATAAACTACATTCTGACATAATAAAAAAGTAAAATAAACATTTACACTAAAACAATACACTTATAAATAGATCAGTACTGCTCAACGTATTTTATAATTAATTTAACGGTACTTAGTTAAGAACAATTTTATTAATTATCATTGCCCTATTGGGTCTGTCATATATAAAATTATATACAAAAATTAACATTTATCTTAATCACTTAAATGGAGATTAAAAATTACGCTATTCGTTCCCCAATGCCACCATTTAACATGTAAGCGAGCGTACGTGGTGTATTGGGGAGGGGGTTAGAAAATTAATAAATAAGCAAATCCTCTAAAATAAGTAAATCCTTTGCAAACACTGTCAAGTTTATTTTATTGTATTCCAAAGCCTTCGGAATAATGTTATGGATGAAAGAACTTATTTTTTGTGAATGGTCGGGAATATAATTCTTTAAGCATTTAAAAATAATTATTTAACAATGACGAGTTAATGAATAATTACTAAAAGAATAATAATTTTATAGAAATAATTGTTAAATACTTGTATTTGTTGAAGAGTCGTAAATTGGATAAGAACAATATTTCAAAAAAGAAGAAAGATATAAAACATATTTTTTGCTTTGATTTGTTGGATTAGGAAACTGAAATCGCAAGTTTTTGATGGGGGAGGGGGAGATAATCTTATAAAAGAAACAGAATTCAATAGAAACAACCAAAAATAAGCAATATTTGTTTTCTTGTTTAAGTCGCAATTTCAAGATGCGTGAGGGCTATTGGCTATATACCTCGCAATTTTCAATCATGGCCGAGGACGAATCTGAGAGGGCATCTCACTTTCTAAACTTCCACACCACACCAACATGAAGACTAAGTTTCGGCAGATTTAACATGCACCAGCTCCTCTACACGTTAAGTCTTCACTATCACTTGAACCCATGACTCAACAAAGAAGGCTGCGCGTCAGCGTCAAAGACCATTTGGCTTCTGCGATCACTTAATAAACAAGAATCATTTTCATCATATCTGGCAAGACAACCTTTCGCGGGCAAGTGACTTCCTTTGAAGATTTTTCCATAATGACCTCTTGTTTATTTTTGTTCACCAAGTTTTCTCGTTTATAATCCTAAAGTCTGATTCCTCTGAGTCTGCCCATCTCAGTCTTGATCTTCCACGCTTCCAAAAATCCCCGTGACTTTGAACTGCATTACCTTTTTAACAACATTCTCATCTGGCATTCGAAATATATGAGTCATCCAATTCATTCTATTTATTGAGGTGATAACTTCTTTACTCGCATTTTGCTGGAGAGTGAACTTGAACGATGCGACAGGTTCAGCTTTGTAACGCACATTCGGCTTTTTTCATCTTTAGTCTAAAATTGTGCTCGGACAAGGTCGTCCGCGACATACACCACTAAATATGCACCCCTAAAAAGAAATAATGCAACCAAAAGAGGGACGTTTTTCCCGGGTTTTGAGTAATACTCAGTCTTCCATCTTGTATGCTTATGTAGTTGGTTCATTTTCCCACGTGTGTTGATTACTCAGGATACATCAGTAGGAATAACTATAAAGAAAGGTGCGATATTTATATTTTTGTATATAACCTTATTCTTGTGTCATTATTGAATTTCTTTCTTTTTAGTTTTGAGGACATGGTATAATAAATTGATGCATTTATGCCAACATCCCTAATTATTTTTATGTAGTTAATGATGTTAGATTGTTTATAAAATATATATAATTCAAAATTGTATCTTCTCCTCCAGCTATTGTTTTCGTTTACACCTCCAAGTACACTTCGAAGTATTTTTCTCTCAAAAGACGCCGTTCGATTTTCTTCCAGTTTTGTTATTGTCCAAGTCTCAGATGCGTATGTCAGAACTGGTCTGATAAGAGTTTTGTAAATTAAAAATTGTGTGTTTCTTGAAAGAAATTTAATTAAAACAAATACATTCGTAAAAATAAGTTGGTATTTTCAGTTCCAAGAATTTATTTTTTGTAGGCATAATTAATCAAATATACAGAAGTTACTCCTTTGCATTTATTTCTCATTGTACAGAACTGCACCCTTTATATTTTGTACAATATGTGAATGGTTTTAAAGGTAGAACAAAAACTATGATATACACAACATAGTGCATTTCAAAATCCTGTCATTGGCTAAACTTTCGACTGGCGATCATAGTCAAGCATTGAGCCCTCGTTTAATAAAAAAAAAAGCAGCCAACCTTAGTTCCAGTAACCCAAAGTAGGAACGTAAGGTGCTTCATCTTGCAGCAGTATTACCTTGTATCTGTCATCCCAGCAGAAGATTTAGGAAGGCCTGGGCTACCGCAGACTTAATGGAAAGCAGTAAAACTGGAGTTTAACAACTTCAAAGGAGTGTTCCTAACAAGAGGAGGAACGCTTACCTCCTAGGGTGCAAGGGGGAGGCACATCTTCAGTGCCACGCCGCTACCGATTCTCTCTTTTGTTGATTCTCATTTTTTCTCTGTTTTGTAGTCAACGGATGAGCATTTAGAGTCAACAACTGAGAGGTGATGAGTTTAGATTTCCTTTTTCTCTGCTTTCCGTAGTATACTGATGTTTTTTTTATGAGATTAAAAAGGAAGTTTTTAGATATATTGGAAGACAAAGATTTTGATAGGGAGCGGGACGATGAAAGAAGTGAAGTTTAAGATTCTTTTTTTATCTAATAGCATATTTTTATGCTGGGCATGTTGTCACTGGAACGCAGTAGATGCAAATGACAAAATTATCGTATAGTTTTTAAAGGAAAATCATTTTGGCATAATTTGTGATAAAACAGAATTTTAATAAATACATAAATAAAAAAAGTAGCAAATACCAAAAAAGGCAAATTAGTTAATAATAGTTTATTTTATCATATATATATATATATATATATATATATATATATATATATATATATATATATGTGTGTGTGTGTGTGTGTGTGTGTAACAGATTAACAGATTGAAGTAGTGTTGGCCGGTGTAGAGTAAGTATCAAAGTTGATTTAGTAATGACGTCTTCCGAATAGCTTTACCTGCCTTTATTATGAGCACACATCAACAAATTAAAGCACAATTACGTTACGTTAACATTGCATAAACAGCGGCGTTTTGGAGAACAAAACACAAAGACAAAAAAAACAGCAAGTATCGACAATCTTACGTGATGGCGGCAAGCAGAGAAAGAGAGCTCGATTACGTTGAATAGGTGTTTTCCTTTTAGCATCTGATTGGCTAAAATGCTCGGGATACGGAAATCGGTTTAGCCGATTACGATTAAGATTACAACGTTTATTTTTAAACCTAAGAATTAAAGATTATTTATAGATCATTAAAGAGTTAATTAAAAGTATGTTAGAGGGAATTACATATATATAAAACAATCAAAACATGTTGAGAACTCAATGACATTCAACAAGAACTCAATATTTAGTTTTAATGTATGAATGATTCATATGTATTATTTAAAAGAATGGACTGTTTTAAAGACGAGTGACAGCATTATAAAATGTGTTGCTGTTTTTATATTATACAAAAATCTGATATTTATGATTGAACACATTTTAATTCGAAAAAAATAATGCGATTCTTCCCCCCTTTTTTCAATTCCTACTATTAGTTCACACTCTTTCTATCTATATGTATCTTGTTCAAATTTTCAATCGTTAATAAAATACTTTCTATTCATCCATTCAAGTTCAAATACATTTTTTTTAAACTTTTAGTGGATGACACTTGATGTGTTAATACAGTTTTTTTTAAATATTAATTCATTAATTGATTAATAATTAGTAACAAACAAAAATAATAGTACAACACTATATATAAAAAGGAAAATCGCTCTTTGCGTCCCTGTAGCGCAATGGGTTGTAGCACCTTGGATTTCTAATCCAAAGGTCGTAAGCTCGAATCCCTCCTGGGATGGCCTAATTTCTGAGAATGTGATTTCTTTTTACTATACTATTTTATTGGAATAGTTAAATTTAATTAATGAATAAATAGTAACAAACAAAATTAATAATCCAACACCCTATATAGATAGGAAATTTGAAAACTGCAAGGAAAATCGCTTTATATTTTGCCTCTTAATATTTTGATTCTGTTATATGTATATGCATATTTATATTAATTGTAATTATTTAATAAAAAGTAACTAAAATAAAAATTTTCTTTGTTGACCTAAGTAGGAATTGGCTTTAAAAATTTTTATACTACTTGTTAAAAAGAATTGTCACCATTCAATGTATATATAGTATTTGTTTATTTAATTTGAAGCATTAAACACGTAATCTCGGAGGGGTTTTCTTATAAACTACTTTCCGCCACTTAATGTATAACCTTTGTGTACATCCCACTTACGTTGAAAGCAAGACTGTGTACCCAATACCTGTCGTAAGAGGGATACAGTAGCCAGAGAGAGCACTCCAATTCATTTCCAGGTCGGTCGGTTTTTCTCAAAGGGGAGGACAAGTGAGAAATCTCGCAACCGATTTTTTGAGATATTTATTCCATTCAGGGAACCGGTTTCTTCTCTTCAAACCCGCTTTCGTTCTAATTCTCCTTCTTTATCTACCTCCTCCCTCCTTCTATTTTTTTTTTTTTTTTTTTTTTTTGGAGTACGGAGAAGAGGGTGTTCTGACAGATAACAAAAATCGTCCCACTGGGTCAGGGGTATGTTTTTTTTTCAATGGGGAGTGTTTTTATTAGCTTTGTCGGATGTTAACTTCTCCCATAGGAACTAATCTCTTTTATAGAGTATTCTCTCTTTATTTTTTAGTATGTGTGTGTAAAGGTAAGGGTGAGCGTGGGGTCGAAAATCGTCTGCCATAGTACGTGTGGTCCTCGCTGTCGCCAACAATGAGGCGGTTATTTTGAGTGAAATGAAAAAGATTTTTTGGGGGGGGGGGGGTGAGAATTTGTTGAAGGGCAATTGTGTTGACGTGTTCTTTGAAGAACCAATTGTGGAGTTTCCACAGACATCGTGAAAAGAAAATAAAGCTACTTTTTTTAAGGAGAAAATTGCATTCATACTTTCGATTTTTAAAGGGATGTTCTCCAGCCATGGAAGAATTTTGTTGTCATGATCTGTACTTACATAAATATAGCCTTAAAAATTATTATTTACTTTGATGAGTGATTACATATATGTAGGAAATTATGTTTGTTATTTATCAGTAATAAAAATTTATGAAGGGTTTATTTTATAGGATGAACCAAAAATCCTTCCTAATTATAAAAAATCATTACAAAATTACCATTTAATATAATATTTTAACTTTTGTATCTTTGGATAGGTCAATTTTAGTTGTTTTATTGTGCAGTGCATGTTACGCACACACAAATGCTCCTTCAAGAGTGATTCAGGGGAACATTTGTAAGAAAGGCATATAAAGGCATTTTTGTCGAAATAGTCTAGATTTAAGAGAAAGCCCAACGTATGCTTTGGTTTCACGAAACGAAATTGCCCATTAATGATCAGCAGAAGCTCACACAGAAGTTTTCAAGGGGGGGGTCAGGGTCGAAAATCCCCCATTCTTGTATCATGCTCCTTTTGATTTTGTCGTTTTGGGGACAAAAAAGGGAAAACTAATTATTGAATAAATAATTTAGTATTAATTAATAAAATTTCATTAAAACAAATTTTAATTAATTTTTCTATTTATACTTAAAATTAAATCAATCGGGAAAAAAAAACAAAGGCTTGGGGGGGGGCCCGGCCCTAGGACACCCTTTTGCGCCACTGAGGATCAATATAAAGTTCGACTTTGTTATGAAAGCAAACCTCCTGTGCAAAACCATTTAAGCTGTGGTGTGAAATATTTAAAGAAATAGGCGACGTTTAGGATCTTCCTTGAAGTGGCAGGCCGAGTGTGAGTGAAGCAACTGTAGGACTTAACACAGTTGGTGGGAAAGGGAATATCGCTTAGGCCAGGGTTGGCGAACCTTTATGGATCAACGTGCCATTTTTCTAAATAAGTGTATAATGAGGTATATACGTGCAGTCAGAAAATTTTGATTTGTGATTATTGGAAAAATAATAAAACTAAATACCAACAACTCAAAACTCTTTATTTACTACTAAAAATACTTTTTATACTGTATAGTTGTAAATGTCTTAGTTATAAGTGTAATTCAAATTAAGAGTAAAACATTAGTGTGACTTCTGTTGTTGCAGATTTTATGGCAAATAACTTGTATTAGGATTGTAAGATGTTGCTTTTAATAAGAGAGAGAGGCTGAAATGGAGTCATCTGCCAAATAGTCTCTAAGCAATTAATTATTTTTACTGTGGTTCACTTTTTTGACAAGAGGAATTGTGATTTGTTTCAGAATGCAGTTTTATGGTCGATATTCTGTATACCACTGTTCCAGAATATAAACCACACACCGCTTTGTCCCCTTTACTAATAATGCCATGTTTCTTGGTTCACCAAGTTTGAAATAATCTATTACACTTACTATCTTGTACTTATTGTTTGTTTGTTTTTGCTGAACTAGAGCCATGTTAAATAACGGTTAAAAATCGTAAATATAACACAAATAAACTTTAAAATACAGGGGGAGAAATTTGGGTATGCTATGCTTAGACAAACTTCCTTTTAGTAGTGTGACGATTGTGAACCTCACCCATCTATTCAATGAAGTTTTAGTTAAACAGACGTTAGGTGACAAGAGCGGTGGCCATGGGGTCATTGTTTTTGTCTGGCCTCGACAAACGCAGACATCGGGTCTGGAATTTACAATGGCTAAAAAAATCCGGTGACAATAGGTTGACGTAAGGCGAACCTTTGGAAATTCCAAAAAACAAAAAGGAGGAATGTGGGGTTTCAGAAGTTGGTGAAATTTTGGGGCCCCCCTTGGGTTTCCCAGACAGACGAGGAATGTTTTTGGGTTTTGCCCGCAAATGGGAGACAAAAGGGCCGGGACGAGGCAGCCCTTTTTTTTGCCCCTGGGGGAAGACGGGGGGCGGGGGTGGTGGACCCGCTCCTTTTTTAAAAAAGGGGTTGATTTTGAGGAGAAGGAGGACGGAGAAAAAAACTTGGACGGGGCCCCTGGATGGAAACAGGGGGTGCACCCCGGGATGGAAACAGGGAATAGGCCTGGAAGGGGGGCCTGGATAAGGAGCCCTGAAAAGAAAAGGGAATAGCGAGTGCCTTTCGGAAAAGGGATTGAACTCCCGTGGAAAAGACTGTCCGCCCGGCTTGGCATATTTATTGAACTTTTTAGTAACATATGAAGCTATTAAATACTGTTTTGATTTTAAAATTAGGCTGTGACAAATTTTCTTGTTTGCTAACTATTGACGACGTTACAGTAGCAATTGTAGTCCACGACGTAACTTCGGCAAGACAATAACAAATGAGGGTGCTTACCGTTCGTAATACTTCATAGTGAACTTTGTTATTTTGAAATAAAATACAAACCATTTTGATCCCTGGCATGTCTAAAATATTGTGTCGTGTGCCATTGATGGCACGCGGGCCACTGGTTTGCCATCCCTGGCTTAGACAATCTCCGAAATACCGAGGGGTCACATATTAGAAATGACTGCGGTAAATGGTCTTATAAAAAATTCATAATAATACAATGCATCGAAAAAAACATGTCTAATTATATTGTTTGTGTACAATAAATATTTATAATCATTGGAAGACTTTTTGTTCATCCTATATATCTAATGTTTAACACTTATTAATATTAAACATGAAAAGATTATTTTCATTTGATATCTCACTTTACACTGATGATAAAACCTTGAACTTTCATATCGGGACAATCTGTTTATTTAATTTTAATTTTTTTTTAGTTATTTATATCTTTGTTTTATTTATATCTGAAACATAAGTTGTTTAAGATGATGATTCAAATATGATAAATTGTCTGCGTTGATTTTAAAATTTAAGTCTATCGCTTGAAATAACAAATATATATTTTAAAGTTTTAGTGAAAGAAACATTTTATCATTGACTCATTTGAAAACCTAATCATGATGTAAAACATTTAATATTGTTAAGAAAAGAAAATGTTATCTCTCTCTCTCTGAATTCATTGAGTTGAAGCTAAAATGTATTTAAATAAGGAAATTATGAATACATTTTAAACATACTTCTTTCCTGGTATGACAGCCTCGGATGACACCTTGCCTTCCTCATATATTCCATTCCCTGCCATTCTCATCTTGGCTAATGTTATCCAATTTGCTACCTTTATAGTTTTCAAGTCTCTTTCTGCCGCCCATCCGATATAGCGGTTAGTGACGTTGACTCAGGTGCTGTTGGGCCTGAGTTCGAATCCCGGAGAAGGTATGGATGTTTGTAAATGTATAGTACCTTCGCGGCATGGGGATACTCTAAATAGCCGTCGAGCCGCAAATCCTCTCGTGAGGTTGGTGGAAGGGGAAGAGAGGTGGGAGGTCTCTGACCACCCCCAGGGTGTTCTCCCGCAAAACTAGGGTGGAACCGAGCAAAATCGTACTGTCCCCTGCATGGCGCTCAAAGCTAAGGCAAACGACAGGCGTTGAGATCTAGCCCTTATCCTCGCGATGAATACCATGGGCCTTCATCTGATATTACTGTCGGTCAGGTGGCATGAGTAACAACAACAACAGTCATTTTCCAGGCAGTCAATCTACAGTAGTTTTGGAATCTTTTCTCACTTACCAAATGGTAAGTGAGAAATAAAAAAAATCATTTTTAGTGACTCCATTATCATCCTATCTTGTTAAGTGACCTACTCATTTAATCATCTATAACGCTATATTTTTAATATTTGGCTTTTTACAGAGTTTGTAAATTACCGATTTGGTATTTCTCCAATAATTGTCTCATTTAATACCGAGAAATATGCTTCTTAAAATTCTTTGAAATATATCAAGAGCCTCTATGTCTCTTAACTATTTTTAAACATTTTTGATACAAATTTGCAGATTTTCAGTTCAACTATAGTGTAGAACGTTACATGTTTCAAAATTACAGTGTAATTTTATCCTGCCAATGTGATAGTTAATTTTTAAAAATATTTAATCCCTTTTTTTCACTTCTATAATTCTATTTTATATTTTCTTCCTAAATTCTATACGTTTTGAAGTAAGAATAAAACATTTTTTTTTTTTTTAACTAAGCAGACGACTTTAAAATATAATCCTGGCTTTTAAAAGAATAAAACATATTTGTTTAGTAACAAATAAGTATAAGAGCTCACAATTTATTGTGCATTAAAATTCCTGTTTACAGTTAAAAATAAAAATAAAAAATTTCTTTTCATTCGCCATTTTTTTCTTCTTTTAAATAAAACTTTTTACAACCGCTTCCTGAAAAATTTCAAAATGGTTGATAGTTAATTAGAACAATTACGATCAGAACTTTCACATTCTACTTATTTTTCATAAAAAATAATATATCAAACATCAAATTCTTGGATATATTTAAAAATATGAATAATTGTTTCGAGTTTAAAAAAATAATAATAAATTGAATAAATGAATAAGATTGAAACATAATACTTTTTTTTGCATTGACAACCGTAAGAATTTTATTTCAATTATCGTTTGACATAAGAACATGAATTCGTTGTTTTTTCTCATATTTTTACTAGATTACTATAGTAATTATTTAAACAACCAGAAAATGAACAAATAGTTTACATTTTGAATTCCGATGTTATGTTTAATATGTTTTATTCATATTCAAAAAACATCTGCGATGTTTCTATTGAGAAGAAGGAAATGAAGGAGAATAAATACGTAGAATAAAACTGTAAAGATTTTATTCTACGGTAAAAAAAAAAAATTTCTTTCTTTTTTTTATTGATGAAAACTGAAGACATTTTAAGAAGTATGTAAGCAATTCAGAACGTACAGTTTTTTTAGAGATAAGTTGAAAATGATCGTTTAATAACTATTAGTTTAAATGGAAAGATTGCTGAAATAAAATCTTAAAAATGTCAATATTTTCTTTCGTTCTACTTTTGATATGTATCTACGAAAAAAATGAGTGATTTTTCCATTTTGATTTATATATAAAAAAAAATAGTGCAGTAAATAATTAGCAAATTGAGCTGTGAATAATAAATTGATAACCGTAAAGAAAAAATAGTAATGAAATAAAACCTTAATATCAATCGTGTTTAGCGATCAGGTTGTTTCATTTATTGTTAAATAGCATCAGTAATGATACCATTTTAAACTGAAAAAAAAAAACAGTAGTAAAAATTTTCCTTTAAAATATTAATATTTAATTGGAATAAAAATAAGAAAATTGACTCAAAACTCTTTTATTAAAATAATTGTTTTTATTGACAATTTGATTTAGATAATCGGAATTTTTAAACTTGTAGGTTAAACTTTTAAACTTGTTTAATGTGGGTTAAAAATTTTGGACCAGTTATTCTATACAAATTTATTTTTTGGAAACATGTACACACACAAATGCATAGTTCATTATTTTTCAGCCTTTTTGTTCAGTAGAATTAAACGTAACAGCATATTTGTTAGGTTTGTTTTATAAAGACATTAAAAGTGAGTAAAAATAAGTAATTTTTCATTGTTAAGAGTGAACACTTTCTCGTGAGAACTCTTTCTCAGTTCTCACTTGTTCCATTTAATAAAAATTGCATATCTTTCTTTCCACTTAAAATAAATAAGATAATGATTTTAAACTTTTAACCACAATAACTTTAACTATATTATTGTTTTCTTTGAATTTAAAAGGAAAATAAAAAATAATTCTTGTTCGTTTTGCTATGCATTGAGACATCTTGAAGGACTTTATTCACAAAGATTTGTTTTAAACACAACATTTAATTTTTAGTTCTTTTATTAAAGATGTTTTAAATTCATTTTTTAAAACCTTTCAAAAGAAAAATTCTACTTTAATGATTCATTGTAGCAGTGGCGCACATAAGGGTAGGGTTCGTGGGTTCGATTCCCCATAGATCAATACATTTTTAATTTTTACCATAGAAATTAACCCTTGGCACAATCGCCTACGTGCTTTTTAGAATGTTAGCCCCCAGCCCAAGTGGTAGCCCAGTGGTTAAGGTATCAGATCATGGCAGGCATGTCATGAGTTCGAGCCCAGTACCACTAAAGACCCGCCGTGTAAGGCAGCGATGCACGTTAAATCTATCGAGAGCTGAAACGCCCTCTCGTTGGTGTGGTGTAGTAGTTAGGAGAGAGGGTGCCAAGTCAGGTGTCGTCCTGTTCACTTGACCATAGTTCAAAATTACGAGATCCGTCGCCAAAAGCCCTCGTGTATCTGAGCAGTGCAACGTTAATATTCACTCACTCACTCACCCCACCCCATAAGGGAGATCAGCATACAACATCGCAAACTAGAATGGACTAAAACTGCGTGACGTCATAGTCATATGATAAATACAATCACGTGTTTTTATCCCATCAAAGAGTTTATACATTTCACCGTTGCAGGAATTTTTCTTTTAAGAAGCACATATTTGTTAACAATAATAGCGCACAAAATTCATTTGTTATAAAAGTACATGTTAAAAGATAAGAAAAGAAAATTTTTTGTTGTAAAACTTTTTGAAGAGTTTTAGTGTATTTGGACTTTTTTATACCCGATAATCGAATTTTTGAAATTGTATTCGGGTTTTACAAGTAAGCGACTAGAGCAAATCTTATGTCAGCTTGAATTCAACGTAAAATACTGATTACAATTATAACGTAACCGCCATAAATTTAGACGATTCCAAAAAAAAAAAAAAAAAAAAAAAAATTAGAAAATTAAATCTACTTATTGTTACTACTTAGAAACTTATTCTATATTTCTGTAAAAATTATAGAAAGATGATTAGTTTATGATTATAGTTATTGTTTGTGTGTTTTTATATAGTTTGCATGTTCCATTTTCTCTTTGGTACCTGATATAATTAATTGAACATTTGTACAGAATAATGGAAATATGACGAAAGTTATTTTCCGATAGCCAAAACAGATTTCAGTTAAAAAACTAATTGAATTAAATTTGAATAAATAAATAAATACTGTTTTATAGCAAATACATATATTCTAATAAATCTATGTCAGTTCAAGTTCTTTCCGAAAATTCGTCACTTTCTTATAATCCGATTTTCTGAATTACCTGACACTATTTAAGGTAACTAAATTTGTTCGGAACCGTGATTTTGAAAGACAGTACAAATGAATAAATATATTTTTTTTTCATATTTAATCTCACTGGAATTAGAATATGCATAAAATTTTTTTTAAAGAATATTATTACAAAAAAATTATTTAAATACAATTTTTGGGGGGCGGGAAATGAAGAAAAAATAACATTTTAAAAATATATTCTCCTTTCATAAAAAAGGCTTCTATATAGTAACAATAATTTGTCTATATATAAACTAGAAGCTAGGGGCTAGACTAGGATTTTCCAAATGTATGTTTACAAGTAGATTCGATCATATTTTAATGCATCAGAGTAGAGACCTTTAAACAAAAAACATTTGCTATTATTTCAAATGATCGTTACTCTGACAATAAAGTGAGTTTTTGAAAAATGCTAGATCAGCTCCAGTATAGAAGTCCCAGCTATTTTTAGGCAAAATATTATTATTACAGAAGCATTTTTCATAAATGGAGAATGTGTTTTGAAAATATTTCATTCTTTCTTTCTTTTTTTGCCGAAAATAATTTAAAAAATTAATTAATATTCTTTTAAAAAAAATTATATGTATATTCTAATTCAACTGACACATCAAAAAGTTTCAAACTGAAATATCAAAAAGTTATTAAGTTATAAGCCTTTTCAAAAAATCGCAGTTCCGAAAACTAAATTTAAACGATATTCAAGAGCAAAAAAATTCTCGAAATACTTCTGAAAATCAGTTTTGTGCATATGTATCTATCTCGTGTTATTTCATCTTAAAATATTCCAGAATAACACCAAACCTCCCCATAGTTGTCTCGCCGTGGTTGACCCTTACCGACGGGGGACCTTGTACCTCTAATCGAGATGAATACTTGACATTCGAAAAAAGGGGTGATTAAGTCCAGTTCTGACTGCGTGCTATACGATATCGGTGTTAAAGCGCACGGGGTGTCCCCAGTTCGTGCCAGGAATACCAGACTCGGAAACAGAATGGCATTTGTATTCTCCGGCCACTTTGCGAGACAGACCGCTGTCGTAAATATTACCTTGCGGTAGCGGCTTCTTTAAAAGGTCTTTTGCGGTGTTTTTGTTCTTTTTCCTTTTCTTTTTCTTCTTTTTGTGTGTGTGTGTGTAAGTTAGTTTTCTTGGATTGTTTAACGACCGTCGGGTCGTGTAAATGGATTTGTGTTTGCTGACTTAAGTGACAGGACATGGACAATTTGGCTACTGTTTCACTAGGGAGAAGTGGTTGTTCGCCGCTTTTTGCGGTGACAGTACCATGTATTTTTGAGTATTTTGTGGCGTTTTTACAGAAATTGGAATAATGGGTCATAGTTGAAGCTTTGTACATTTATGCATTGAGCTAATTCACATAAGCAACAAAGGATTTGTTGATTCCAAGGGAAAAAAAAAAAGAAAAAAAGAAATGTTTTGCTCTAATGAAGTCAGTTAAATATTTTCTTTAGGGAGTCACTTCACCAAAAATCAGTGAAACAAATTGATTTTTTAAATTTATGTTGGAAAATATAAAGTATAATTTTTTCTGATTCTAATGCAGTTTAAATTTTTATCCTAACTAAATTAGAAGCACTTTAGAAATCTCAATTATGTTGGTAGTATGAACTACTTAAAAATAAAAGTGTATTATTTACTTTAAAACGTAATTTCTCTCGAAAATGCAAATTACAACACAAAAGGAACATTGCTTAAAGTTCTACTCCTCTGATAGTTTTTAAACTTTGCAGATATATTAATACTATGTAAATTTATATTTTAATGAGAGATTTTGTGTGGAAAAAAGGTTATTCAAAAAAATTTTATGGTTTAAAACAGTGGCATATATACACACAGACGTCTCTTATGGAGGGTACATTCTAAGAAATATGTTGACGAAAGCACCGAGAGGTAATCTCTGTGGTAAAAATTAAAAATCTGTTTCTTTACGGGGGTGTGACCCTTTGCCTGGTGGCGTGGTAGTTGCGGACGTGGTATTTGCGGACACATTTCCCCCTCCCATCTTAGAAGAGATAAAAGATGCTGATAAATAAGGAAATAAATACTTTAAAAATCACAAATATAATTTAAAACAGTTTTTTAAGTGGCAATAAAAACTTTCAGAGAAATATTTAAATTTTAATACAAATAATACAAATTTCAGGGATTTGTATTTTAGAGTCAAATAAATATTAGAACAGGTGCAATTACCATAAAATTAATTAGTTTCATTAATGTAAGTAAAGATAGATACTAGAAGTAAAATAAATAAAACAGATACAAGTAAAAAAAATATAAATAAATACAAGTAAATAAATACTAACCTTTATTATAAAGGCGTAAATGTCATTTACCATTGGATTTAGTCTCACCTGGTTACAAAACTTAAAGATTTTAGACATTTTTCTAAACTGTTTGATGTTTCGAATTATATTTATGATTTTTAAAAAAGTGTATTTATTTCCTTATTTATCTGCGCTCTTTATTTGTACTAAGATGGGGGGAAAATTGTGTCCGCTCAAACCATGAAATGTGTTATGTGTAAGAAGATAACAAGAAAAAATTTGTCTTGTTTATAATATTGGGTGGAAATGCGCATCACATTTTACATCGATTGGAAGCTCTTTTCCCCTGTTACTCCATGTATGAATTTTTAAAAATTAAGCTACTCAATTTTTTTAAAATGCTTTCATTAAAATAATAATTCTATACAAATGCACATAAGGAAATCGGTGACTGTAGGACGAGTCAATTTTTTACAAGTGTTCTTCGAACTTAGTTCTTTTTAACATTATGAAGATAGGGAAAAGACTGTGGGAAGTAGCCGCCTTATATAAAATCTTTTTCTTTAATTTATAAGCAAATTTTGTTTCTTCTAGATATAAAATTCAACAAAATTTTCTTTAAACAGAAAATATTTTCTTTACCTCTGGGGATTTGAGATGAAATATATTATCTTGGGAAATATGCTTGCTTTTCTTAAATAAGTAGTTAAGCTTTAATCGAAGTGAGAGAAAACTGGTTTGATGCATTCAGAGACTTTGTTTTTATTAACATGTTTGTTACGGCATTCTTTGTTTTTATGCTTTAATATTAGTTATAAATTGTTATATTCCATCCTATTAAAAGTTCAGAGAGATTAATAAATTTTTAATGCTTAAAAAATGTAGGAAGTAATAATAATAATTAAATATCTCTTCATGATTAGAGAAAAATAACAAGAAAAATAGTTGTACATAGCTAATGTTGTTTGCTCCTCTTTTTTTTTTTTTTTTTAAAAAAAAAATAGTACATCTCCTTTTATGTTTTTTACAGTACAGTTTTATATCTCTCTCTACAATAATAACAAAAGTAAAGGTCCAATTAAATTAGACATATTGAGCTCGTTTAAGTTCGTAAAAAATTAACGAAACTCCTTCCGAGTAAACTTTGAGAAGCAATTTTTAAGTCAGTGTTTCCCAACCTTTTTATCGCCGCGGACCGGTCAACGTTGGATAATTTTACCGCGACCCGCTGAGGGGGAAGACGTTGATAGTTTATATTTTAGATTGTTTTGATTTAATCATTTTATTTTAATTGTATTTATATATATATAAACGTGCCTTCAGAATAAAATATAGCTATACCAAAAAAGGAATATAAAGTGATTTAACAAGGAATATAAAGTGATTTTCATAAAAAATAGCCCAAATATACAAGAAAAATAAACCACAGTAAATAAAATGGAAATAGTTTAATGTTTCTTGTGCGGACCGGTAGTATGTGACCCATGGACCGGTACCGATCCACGGACGGAGGTTGGAGACCACTGTTTTAAGTGACTTCTGTAATTCAGAAGCAGAATCTCCTCTTAATAACTAGAAGGGCCAGTGGGGGGCGCACACAAGGGAGGGGTCCTGGAAGTCCAGACCTCCCCCCCAAGCCCTTAATTTTTTTCCGATTGATTACAATTCTAACTATATAGTACGTAAAATTTAACTAAGTATTTGTTATTAATGATTCATTTTATTAATTAATGCTAATTATTTATTCAATAATTAGTTTTTTACTGAAAATTTACCCGAAAATCGACAAAATCAAAAGGAGCATGATACAAGATTGGTGACCTTTCGACCGCGAGTCTTCCGATCCCTTGAAAAATTCCTGTGTGCTCTACTAAGAAGCGCATATGTTGAAGACTCGATTTTGATGAAGAGATTAGGGTAAAAAAATAAATCTTGCAGCCTTTTGAGCACACACATAATTAAATCTTGAAACCCTTATATCAAGTGCTACAAAAATTTAGGGTTAATGGGCATCAGAGCTCAAGCACAGAATACATTAACTTTTTGACTTAAAAGCTGTTTTGACGAATATCAAAAGCCTTGAACCAGTCTCAAAACAGATGCATCAACAGCGTTTTCAAATTTAGAAATATTCCATAAATACAACCTCCCTCTTAAAGATGCAATTAATTTAGCATTATATACAGTTGGTATAGTTCAGGAGTCGGCAGATGGTGGATCGTGATTCGCATACTGCTTTTTGCATAGACAGTTGCGACTCTCTTCAGACTTTCAACTCTACATATTACAAAAAACAATTATGTCTACCAAAAATATTAATTGGAGCACGACATTCTTACTCACAACCCCTACCCGAGGGGGGGAAACTTATTCAGGCACTCACGCGTATTCATATTAATGGTCCTTTGATACCTTAATTGTCTTGTGTCAATGACAACTTTGCTCTTGTCTTACGAAAGTTTGATGACCTCTGGTACAGGTGAATGAATATAAGACGCATTCTACAACAGTAAAAAAAAAGAAAAAAAAGATCGATTCCTGTAGAGTAAGTGAAGATTAACGTCGTATTGTTCAGCAACAAAAGGGCTTTTGACGACGGACCTCGTAATTTTGAACCATGGTCAAGTGACGAGGACGACAACTGAGCTGGCATCCCTCTCTCCTAGTTACCACACCATACCAACAGGAGGAGGATTGAGCTCTCGACAGATTTAACGTGCATCTCTCCCCTACACGGCGGGTCTTCAGTGGTACTGGGCTCGAACCCATGACACACCAGCCAGGATCCAATACCTTGACCACTTGGCTACCGCGGCCTTGATTCATGTAGAATAGAATAGTGTTAATAGTGATTGGTCACTATCACTATCAACTCACTAACGTCGCACCGTAAGGCAACCCGAGGGCTATTGGCGACGGATCTAGTAATTTTGAACCTCCGTCAAGTGACGAGGACAACTAGCTGGTACCCCCTCTCCAAACTACCACAACACGCGTGCGATTTCCCTACAAGAAGAAGAATCGACACACAAAACGTGTGAAACAAAGCAATAAAAAAATAGGGATAAACTTTACATAGGGGAGTTATAAAAATTGTGTATTTATAGAACGTTTTGAGAGCTGATAGATACAGTATGATTCAAATTTACGTTTAAAAGGAAAATAATTCTCTATCCGAGTTTTGACTCATGATTTTTAACAAATTGAAGACGGTCTTAAAGGATCGCTGAAATAATCTAAGGACCACCCTCAACAGTATTCGGATTGCACGTTTCAAAGGCATCAAAAGGTCAATTGGTGGCCTTCGCTCCTTATACGTCCCGCTTCTCTTTCGATACAGACACAAATCATTTGTTATATCGTATTTCTTTTAGCCATAATGTTGTCAACGTGCGTGATATCGAGATTTTGATCGGCTCTCTGTTTATTTAATCTCGCCCCAGCGAAAGACAAGAGACTTTTGCATTGGAGGAAGAGAGATGTTTAGTTTATTGGAACAATTGTAAAAACAAATAGTGTTGTGACTCGAGATCAGTGTTTAGTGTTTACTTGACTCTTGCTAAACGGACTTCTTTTTTTAAGATGTGTGACGGGGTTCTTTATATAAAAATATGGTAATTATCATGTCCAGCGTCTTTCAAGTCTCCTCAGGTGCGTAGTCAGAATATTATTTTTGGATTTGTCATTAATGCGTTATTTGCTTACTTTAAAACTTAAATATATATATAAATACATATATTTAAAACTTAAATATATATATATATAAATTTTAAAATTATAAATTTATGTATACATTTTATTTAGTTTTATAACTAATGCCCATCACAAAACAAGTTAAATAGTTTTGTATTAAGCGTCTTTTTAAATGAAACATCCACAAATTTTATTGAATTTCTTAATTTGTGTTCCATAAACGGTATTGTGTTTTTCATCGTACACCATGAACAGTTCCAAAGATTGACAAAGAATATTTGTCAAAATATTTAAGAAAAACTGGGGAGGGAGTAATTCTTAGGGATGTGGGAAACCCCAGGACACGTTAACGAGTGAAAATTACACCAATCCATGATATTTGACCATTATCCTGCCGTGTGGAGGGGCTGATGAGCGTCAAATCCGTCGTGGCTCAAAATCCTCCCGTTGGCTGATGTGAAAGTTTGGAGAGGGGGTTGCCAACTCAGGGGTCATCCTTGTCCTTTGATAGTGGTTCAAAATTACGAGGTCGTTGTGAAAAGCCCCCGTGTTGCTTCAGAGTGTTCATTAAATTAAAATCAAATCGACTTGATCACTATCCTAAATAAAAATATTCCATCTGCAAAAATAATCTTTCATGTACCATTAATAGGACATTTACTTTACCTATCTAATTCACTTCATTTTGTGATGAAACTCCCAAAATCAACATAACTTTGAGAATCACATACTTGGTAGATTTTGGCGCAGACCTTTTGTGGAAATAGAGGTGTAGAAGCCATTGAACTATTCGCAGATATAAATGTATCGAAAAGGTATTTATTTATCAGTTAATTTATGAGGATCAACTATTATGCACTACTATACGATCGATATTGTGCACTACTATACTACTATGCGATAGATCCGACTCAAGATTTACTATTCATCACTAATTGAAATTCACACAAATCTCTTTATATAGTACCTTAATTCAAGCATCAAAATTTAGTAGCGAGATTCGCTACTAGATGGTGCCACAATGAAAGGGTTTTCCCATTTTAGGACTTGCCGTGTCTTCAAACGTTTAGTTGGCAGCCCACATTGGGGGGAAAAATTCTTTACATAGGACCGCATATCTGCATCAATTTAAAAAAGTAACAGTTAATAATTTACAATAACTTTAAAGAACCACAATTTAAAAGCAGTGGCGTACATAAGGGGATAAGATAACCTCTCCCCCATAGACCAACAAATTTTGAATTTTAACCATAGAGAATACCCCTGGGTCTTTAGTCTACGAATCTTTTAGATTGCAGCCCACCCCCCCATCCCTCATGAAAAAAGTCTGTGTACGCCACTGTTTAGAAGGAAACCTTGTGCGAGATAGCCCATTGCAAGTTCTCTTGGATATTTACTTTTGAAAACGCAATATAATTTTACCATACAATAATTTTCATTGAGAATTTTAAGAAATTGGGGATAATTTTATTAACCTTAAGAAGTATTTGATTTTTTTTATATATTTTAATTTCTCAGAAGAAGTATGTTCATTTGCATAATGAAATATGTTTTCTTTTAATAAGAGTTAAAACTCTTTAATTACATTTTACATAAAGTTCTTTGTTACATTATAAATTATAATACAATATTTTCTAACCACAAAAGCTGATTATTTTAAATAATAGATTCAAACCCTCCTTTCTGCAATCTACTTTAAAAAAAAATGTATGATTCATCAGAATTATATTTTACACAATTTTTTTCAAAATTAAATCTGACGTGTGCCAAGTACTTAGTTTTCTTTTAATAAAGAGTGTTTAGTTATTTTTTTTATTTCATATTACATGTATACGTGTTTATTTGGTTTTATTTTTTAAAAAAAAAAAGATTTTCGAATTCGCCAATTTTTTCAAAACATTTCTTTTTAATCTTTGAAAATCTTATTCACGAATTATTATTCCACTGGTATCAACAGAATATTTTCTTGTAAAAAAAAAATCAAAATAAAATATGTTGGAAAAAAAGAATAAAAATTAATCCGAGATTAAATTTTCGGATTTGCAAAACCACACGAAAAAAAATGGAGCTTATTGATTAGGATTATTAAAAAAAAGAAGTAATAATAAAATTAAAAATTAAAAAAAAAACTTATTTTTTTGTTCTTTTCTGCATTATTTTAAGCCACTTTTTTGTTATTTATTTACTTCTGTTTGAATTTTTTACTCCTAAATGAGAAAGAGACAGAGAGAGCTAGATGTGCACACACAGATTTGTAATTTTATCTTTTCAATCCCTAGTTTCTTCAATTTGAAAAGCGCTTTGCTCTCTTATAAGTCCGTTTTGTTATTAACTGCTTATTAACATCTAATTCAATGATTTTTTTTCTGCATGTATCTTTTCAATATCGTTGTTTTTATGTGCTATATTAAGTAACGATATGCGACATATGTGAATAATAATAAAAATTGTAATTACGTACTTACTGAGCATTAGTTTTTCTTTGATATATTAAAAAAGTATTCAACATTTATTTAAACGAGAGCAAAATAATGTGGTTATTTCTGTTTCTATTTCTCTTTTTAATTTAGTCTGGGAAATTGCGGCGTTTTCATATTATTTTTGAGATAAATTTACTAGTTTCGTTAAAAAAAAGTGCAGAAAATGTGTCACGCTATTGTATAATAATAAATAATGATATTAATAAATAAAACTGTTTTCTGTTTGCAAGCGAATTTAACAATTTAAAGAGCAAAATGCTGAATTAGGGGTCACTTACATAACAAGCGTTCTCACTATCAGAATAGTGAAATTCATATGCACAAATATATTAGGCAAAAATTATCTCTGTAATTAATATATTACCTTCTTACTACAATTTATTATTTTTAAACTTAGGATAGATACAATTGATTAAAGGCAAATTTGTAGAAAACGTTCTTGCAAGTTCTCAAAAATCTGCCCCCGTAATACATGTATAAGAAAAAATTAAATATTCATAATTACTTAATTGTGAGTAAAATATGTAAAGGGGGCATATTTTAACGGAGGGCAAAGAGGAAATTTAGTCCCCCTCAATATTCAAATTAATGAGAGATTTTATTTTCGATGGCGGAGAGTGTACTGTTTGAGTTTTATGATGCATAAGTAAAAATAAATCAAAAAAGATTGTTCTCAAAATTTATAAAGTTAGTAAATGTTGCTGTTAGTAAATGCCGTATCAGATGTGTCCTAAAAATAAGCAAGCCAAGAAGTTAACTGAATCTGTTTTGACTGTTGGTACCAAATCTTTGCTATATAGGCGCTTTCTGTGCCCTATGCTGCATATCCTCGTGTTACTATATACGCACAATGTGAATAAACAGTCAATCAAACAATCAAAGCCAGATTTTGATATTTTGAACCATTTTCGTGTGAGAGCCCTTGAAGTGGTATGTTCACTAAGATAGATTGAAAAAACTTTTTTTTTTCAGAATTTCAAAACCTACCTATGCGGAAAAGATATTCTTTGGTATATAGATGAAAGGAAAGATAAAATTTAAAAAAAAAAATTAATCATTATGTTAAGTACTGCCATAAGGGGTAATGAATTTCAATTATTTTAGCTTTTTTATAGTAAAAAGTCAAGGTAATTTTTGTTAAAGAGAAACAGGCATTTTTTAGTACTTTTTAACATTTATTGCGATGAACGGACTCATGCTAAATGTCACAAGAAAAAGAAAAAAAAAAAAACCAGGTACCTACACTGAACAGCTTCTGTAGTATTGAATTTTTAAATAAACCTACTGTGTCGAAATCACAGTGTACGATACAGCGAAAGACGGAAACAAGCTTGTATCAGACTGATTCGGCTGTGTGGGATGAGAGGTGGGCTTGTGAAATGTTGCAATGTTCATTATGCTATTCACTACTCAGTATTCACTAAGAAGTCTCAGGGGTGTTAACTTGGTCTCGATAGGTGAAAATATAAACAATTTTCAAACAGGTATAATTTTTTTAAATTTAAATTAAATATGCGAATCTTTTACACATTATTTACAAAGGATTATGGCTTCAAAAAAGTACAAAATGTTTGAAATATAATCATAATTTTAAAAATTATACGCATATAAAAACATGTAATAAATATTAAATAATATTTGCGGTGCGTGCGCTATTTTCTAAAATAGTAGCCTCTGACGTATAAAACTTTATAGAATTATAAAATGTATCATATTCTTTAAGCCCTACATCATTTAAGAATAATATATCTTTTGTATTTCAAAATATTTGAGAAATATTGAATTTTTTTAAAAAAAATTTGAAAATGTAATTTTTTATTTTTTAAAAAAATATAACTTGTTATTCTACTAATATAAAACTACTATAGTGTAATAAGGATACATTTAACTTTATAAATCAACTTATAGCTAGTATAATTAAAGCTACTATTTTAGAAAATAGCATGCGCAACGTAAAACTTAATATTTCTCATAGAAATGTTTCTTATTTTCATATGCTTATAATTTTTAAAATCATGATTATATTTTAAACATTTCATACTTTTCTGAAGCCCCATTCCTTTATAAATAATGTGTAAAAGATCCGAACTATTCCATTTTAATTTCAAAGAGTGAAATATAGTTGAATATTGTTTATATTTTCAGCTCTCTGGAGAAAGTTAACACCCCTGAGACCCCTTCCGATAACCATCGCTTTTGGTTATTTATATTGTAGAAAAATAATTTTATTTTGAATCTAAAATCATCTAATTAAACTGATTAACCTACCATTTATCGTTTTCTCTTTTTTGAAAAATTCTGTCCTTTTGAGGCAATATCATATTTAGAAATTGTGTATTTTTTTAATTATTTTCTCCTGATTTCCATACCATAGAACATCTTTCCCACATTGGTAGGTTCCAATTAATAATAATTTATTCCCTTTATATAGCCGTAATCTGATCTAGCATTCCCTGAGCTGTCATTAAGGTGTAATTAGAGATTTTAAACTGCAACACATACCATCATTCTACTATTCCAAGTTCAAATTTTACAAAAAAATGATCGATGAACTCATGTATCACAAGAAGTGCTAGACATTCTACTAACCAGGCCATCTTAATTCCGAAGTAATAGAAGCATTTGCTTGAAAAAAAAATGTTTTCAAGCATTTACATATTCAATGTATTTTAGTTTAATTATTCATTAGGGGAACATTTTCACTTAATGTTCTTTTTTTCCTTTACAGATGCATTCTCTTGCCATGACTCCTACAGAGACAACAACCCACCGAAGAAGCAGACACCTTTCCGTTGTAACGAAAAGCAGTCTTTAGTGTCCGATTTCATTGAAACAGGCATGAGGGGGAGTCCCTGAAGACGAAGCCACCCACCGTGCTGGATACCTCGGGGTGCGTGTGCCATGCTGGTGATGTGCGGAGGAGGCACCACACCTGAGGTGGACAAGGGCATGGGTGCGGATGCACGGTGCGTGCCCGTTCGGTGTGCGGGATGCGGGGGAGGGATATCAGACAGGTACTACTTACTGGCTGTGGATCGCCAGTGGCATGCCTCATGTCTTACATGCTGCCAGTGCAAAGTGCAGTTGGACTCTGAGCTCACTTGCTTCTCCAGAGATGGAAGGATCTACTGCAAGGAGGACTACTACAGGTGAGGCAAATGAAGTATCTTTATCGGATTTTTTTATTTTTCAGTACCTTGTTCTGTATGAGATACACGATATAATCATAAGCCACCATAATTGAATTACCGTGGTTATAAGGACATTCTAGAATAGTCCTTTGGAGTACCTAATGTAAAAATAATTGTACCAACGGTTTTGCTTTGGTATTGATCGGTGATCCTAAATATGTAGTTACAAGATTGCCCATCAGTAAAACTCAACTTCTTTTGACGCGAATTTGCAACCTATCTCGGTAAAATTTTGGCAACATCGTTTTAAAGCAGAGGTACCAAAAGTTTTTAATGTTGTGTACGTGTCGAATTAAAAGTATAGGACCTAATTTGAAATACTTCCTCAGATAAAGAGAGAGAGAATAAAATTTTTTTTGTCCTTGCTATTTTATGCAATGCAGTATATTTTATTACGCTGTTTATGTATTTCTGAGTTTCTCGAATTTTTCTGGCGTGTGAAAGATGTGTTCTGTTTTTTAGATATCAAGTGTTGACGTTCTTAGGACTTTTTTCCTATTTATTACTTATTATCATTAATTATGTGTAGTAATATGGTATTATTATATTTTATGAAATAAGGCCTTAATTACAATGAAATTACAGAAATTTTTCTTGAACAGCATAGCTTTTATATAAAAAGGCTGTATTTTTTTCCCAAATTAAACTGTGGTTGGACATGATTGTTTCATGTCTGTTTGATTGGAGGTAGTTTTGGATACATGTAAGATTATTAAGGACTTTCCTGACATATGAATACAGTATTATTTTAAATTCATAAATGCATCAAAGCTCTAGTCACAAAGAGGAAGCTTTATTTGCCATTGGATGGTTTGAACTAAAGGAATTGATTGTGTAATGGCGACGGACCTCATTGTTTGGCACCACAGTCAAGCAATGAGGATGGCACCTGAACTGTATTCTATTCTCCAAAATTACACACGAAGACTTCACGTTAAGCTTTATTCTTCCTTGCTACAGCTTTCGAGAGAATCAGAACTAGTATATACTGCAGTTTTTAAAGGTACCTGCCCTGACCTTTTAACAGTCCAGAGTAGGGCAGTGCTTCTCAAAGTTTGAATGTTTGCGGCCCAATATTCAATCATAATTTTCATCGCGCCCCCTCCAAAAAAACATTGCCTTTAATTCAATAATATTACACTTTGACGCTAAAGCTGTAATACGACTTTAACCTCTAAACTGCCACCAGCGAATATAAATGTCTCGCTAAGCCAAAGTGTTAATTGCCCGGACATATACACTGGTGTGCAAAACTTAAGCAACAGGTGGGTTTATTGCCATAACTTCACGAAAAATCATCTGAGAGACATGG
>BMAV01007309.1:54312-77646 GCA_019973955.1 Trichonephila inaurata madagascariensis
TTTTTTTTTTTTTTTTTTTTTTTTTTTTGGAAAGAATCGTTCTAATTTAGAAAGTGGGATGCGTTGGAATCGAGAAAGGAGGGAAAAGGTTGGATATTGGGATAGGGTGCCTTTATTTCTTGGATTAGATGTGAAAAATGTGATTTTCACATCTCAAATTGTATGTTCTGTCGTTTCATTGATATTTTTGATGTGTCCCTGCGTTTGTGTGTTGAAGTGATATTTTCATAAAACTAAAACCTTATCGAACCAATGTGACATAAAAAAGAAGAAAAAAAAACTAAAACATGAATAATGAATGCAAGTTTGGGGTGGAGAATATATAAATGAAATTTTAAAAAAATTGCTACATACACAGAGGAAATTACAAAGTTCGCACCATCTTTACTAGTAAACTGTTTCTTAAAAAACATGGTCTAAAATGCGAACGATTGTGGATCATTCCTCACTCCAAAGAAAAATTCTGCATATACCATTGCCAAGAGCATAATTTCATCGAAAATTTGTAATTTATAATTTTAGCCTTATAAATATAAAAATTCATATGATTCCAGATTTTCAAGTACGTGAAACTTCAGTTTTCACACCAAACTAGAAAACACGTTTCTGTGGTAATAAAACCAATATTTAAAAGCTTTACTAGAAGTAACATGGTGAAAATATCTCTCTTTGTAGTTTAACTCAAAATCCCAAACAGATCTTTTAATAGATTTGAGGTTCAGAACATATGATTTTTTGTAATTCTTAAAACTAAAAATTAATAACTTGAGTGTATTGGTATTTCATATTGCTATGGCTTTGGGTAAAGAAATTGAGTATTTGAGATTTTTATTAAACACATTCAAGTGCAATGGGTTTGACTTGCTAAAATGTACTTATATTTTGTAAAGCTAGTAAGTGTAAGTGTATTGTGATATTCAAACAAACAATGTATGATGGGGGATATATTAATATTGTTTTATTTTAGTACATAGGTATTTAAATTCATTTTTTAATACATCCAAATGGAACATAAAAACCGTGTTAAAAACTGCTAATGATACAATTCTGAATTTTTTTTATATTTATGCTGGTTATAAAGTACTTTGAAAAACGGGTATATTACCTTGTCCCGTATTAGAGTAGTTTTTATAAAAACAATAGTTTAAATCTATTAAAATTTTAAACGTTCTTAAAATGTTCTTTCTTGTTTAATAATTTTAAAATAAATATCAACTAGTGATTATAATCTTTTGCCCCAATGCCTTGTTCTTTAATAATAGATTGATGAATTTCCTTTAAAAAGGCCAAAATATTTAAAACATTTATTTGAAACCGAACGATCAAAATTTAAATTAAAACCAGTAGTGAAATTGTGCTTATATTATCATAATGTTGATGTCAAAATAACGTACACAATTCCCAGTTACTAAAAACAGAATTCAAAATTAATACTTATTGTAAAATAAATGGTAATAAAAAAGTGATTTACTGGTGTCTGCCCAAGACTAATTTTTAATATTTTTATAAATCTATGCTTATATTGTATAGAATAAAGGATATGGCTTTTGTGAGAGGAAGTTTTTTTCTTTTAGTTATTAATCTCTTTTTATTAAAAGTGTTTTTATCCTATTGTTTTAGCTACCAAAAAAAAAAAAAAAAAATGGAGCTTTGTTACTTTTCAAATGCCTGCTTTCATCAATAATGAACATGATTTTCAAAGAACAGTTTTCTACAAGTTGTATTGGATTAAAATAAAACTCGTGGAAAAAAATAAGCAATTTATTTATCAATCCTTGGATACTTTACACGTAATCAAAAATATAAGGCAGAGTTGAAATAGAATCAAATTATATGAAGAATGTTGCGACAGTTATGAGATTGCCATGAATCTCGAGAGCTGTTTCTTCACCATTTGGCTTACTTCTTGGTATTTTTTAGGTCGAATGATTTTTCTAGTTAAAATGTTTGCTTAAGATGGCTCGGATTTGGCGATAATTATTCGCTGAGATCACCAATAAAGTAACCTTAAAAAAGATACATAATCGTAGCGGATTGCCATGTGTAATCGAAAGAAAGAAAAAAACAAAACAAATTCAATCGTTTTATGTACGAATATATATATATATTGTTTTAAGAGAGAGTCTTATTAAAAATTAAATTCACTTTTTCCATATTTTATTGTAAAAATTTGATTCTTTAGAACTTTTAAATGATTTTTTTTTCAGTACCGTTATTTTGCTTTGTAATGAAAATCTATATATTTTTTTAAAAAAAAGTATTTTTGTCTCCTTTTCAGAAAGGCTAAAGAAAATGTATTCTACAATTTTACAACAGTTTTCTCACACTGAAATTTTACAAAGTCGCATTAGACTTGACTAATTAAAACTTTTTTTTTCAAAGTAACTATCATCGTATTTCATTAGATTTGAAATTAACAAATAGCACATGTCAATTTTTTTTTTATCTAATTCTCGATTTCATATTTTAAAAGAGTGCAGTTTATTCGCATGCTTACATGAAGCGAAACCTGCCGAAATCACCACCAGACTTTGTAATGTTTACATTTTGTTTTTGATTATGCGTGTTTATATAAATGTAAAAGCTACAAATTTTTTTCTCCATTTATCGGTTCTATAAAGAAGTTTTTTTGTTGTTATTATTACAAATTCTAAAGGACGTTGCTTGCCAACTGGGATTGGGAACGTTTCTTCCGTTGTACAGAGATTTCCAGTTAAAAGATTCCTTTTAATCAGTTGAATGAAACCTACATGGATTTAAGTATGACAAATTAATGATAAGATAATTATCTCAAATACTTTCAGCGCAATTTGGTTGATTTTGTGAGTCTATAGACAGAGCTTTTAAAATTCACTACAATTTCAGCCTTCTCTTACGTGATTCTGTCGCTGGATTATGTAAAATGAAATACCTGATTTGCTGATGAAATTGGTGGATTATGTAAAGTATCAAAAACGTGGATTATGTAAATTATATAAGGATTGTTAAAAACGGAGTGTGTTGACTCCAACAATGCCTCTAGGGTATAACTGCGAGTGTGTGACCCTGCCCTTACTTCTTAAAATAGTGTACTACTAAATAAATGGTCAGTATTGTATACTATGACCTACTTTCTAGTTTAAACACTATCAAAGACACGTATCTGACTAAAACCGGCATTGTTGGGTCTTACGGATGCACTCTCTGGTGTGCCCATCGGTTTCAATTATTTGTCTATAATGCTCCCAAAAAGCTCATGATCTGGAGAACCTGCATGATGAAGCTCCACATTTAGGGGAGAACAGCTGTCAAGTTACACTTTAATGTAAGGTGCCTTCACCACATGACAATAATAGGATGTTCAACGGGACTCTGCTAATCCAGAAACATTACCTATAGCTGAAATACCATGAAAGGAAAAAAACAAGACATGCTTCAGAGACATTAATCCAAGAATAAACTCTGACACTTCCTGAGCCAATATGATGTTACTGGACTCTAAGCCTGGAGTTCCCCATTCTTTCGGATATTAAATCAAGAGAGAAGGGGACTCAGGATGATATACGTGATGGGAAGACTGCCACTTGCAGTATTTAATAATGAACGCCTTTGATCAGGCATTCACCGGCAGGTGCTTGTTGCGAGCTCTCGCCGTAATGTTTACCATTGCTAGGTTTAACTTAGGAACAGAGAAGTCCTCTCACCATAGTTATGGACCAAGTACCTGGATCTATATAATGTATCTGTTCAGCTCTAGAAAGTGTTCGTGTGGGTCTGGAGTTCCCACAAAGGAACGAGGATCCCTACTTAATGCGTTCTAACCACAAAGTACCTTCTTTCACTCATAAGTCCAGGCTTGCAATGGCTTCTCTCGATTCGTAGGATAGCTAGGTTTTGTGAGAGATCAGAATGGTATTCTTACTTGCCTCTACCATTTCTGGATTATGAGCTTTTCACTGCCATGCGTGTTGCCTTCTTTTACTACAGGATTTTCAAACTTGCTTTGGGTAGCTGACCAGTCGGAGATCTTTGAATCGTTGCAAGTTTTTTTCAGGATTGTTACTTTCTAATGAAACGCATAAAAGCACAAATAAAAAAAATACCTCAAAGCCAAATACTATCATTATACATCGTAAAACTAAATTAAAGAATAATGGAATAGTTTTAAAATTAGCAATTATAATTGTTTAAACTTTTTAACCCCGACTTCAATTACGTCAAATCAGTAGAATACAGTGAACAATAAAAAGAAGAATTTGATGCAAGAATTTTTAAAAAAGAATATGTAGATAAGAATAATTAATTTTTTTTAGGATTTAAAACCACAAGGAAATACAGGCCAATTATTCACCTTGCTTCATCAATTATTTTAAATATAACACGATAGTAGGAGAAAAAATTATGAAATTGTATACACACACGCTTTTACAGTTTATAATTAACTTCCACAAAACAGTAGCACAAATCGAGTTACGAATATTAATGTTCGCGTTATTCAGAGGAAGGATTATATGTCGAAATAAAACTGTTATCCAAAATAATATTTCAGTTTGCGTTATTTCGTTAATGTTAACTTTAAATTTAAAGCGTGCGTTAGATAAAGTTTACAAAGGTGATTCTATTATTTAGGCTTAACACATCACTATAATTTCAAATTAATTCAACATTAAATGAGTGACCTTAGTTGGAGAAACTCTCACTTTCATAAACCCCATTTATTTAAAACCTGATGACCAAATGGGAACTAACACCTCTGTATGGTCCGAAACAAATTTCCTCTAAGCCACCCCGCGAACTACAGAGAGCTTTAAAGCCATACACCCTGCCTATGTTCAGGATTACGTCCAATCGAAATAGAGCTCGGATCTAATTTTCACTTCAATAACATTACAATATTCATTTTATTCAAAGCCTAAATAGTTTTGACATCGTTTGGAGCAATCCATCTCGTCTGTGATGTTGGAAGGTATTTCGTTTTAATTTGATTAGGGGAACAACACATTGGGGGTGGAGTGGAGGGTTGTGAAGCCTTTCTGGGCTTACACTTTCGTCCTTTATACCCTCCATCCGAAACGCTGTTAAATTTCTACTTCGTCGTCGCTGCTGCAGAATATGTAATTTTCCGCTGAGGCAATGTGGAAAGTTTTAAAACGAGGGGCTGAGTAGGAGACGGCAGAATTATTAATTCGTTCGTGCGAGACGCAGAAAGCTGATTTGTTGTGATCTCTCTCGTCTTTTCTGATCAAATGAGAGAGTAAGCGTTGAGAGGGGGTGTTTAAAGTGACGTATGATGCTCTGTCATCTTTCTCTTTCTCTCTCTCGAGGTTAAAAGATGAAGGTATCGCCATTTCTGCAATTTATGATTGAGTGTCCGATACTTTAAAGTAATGGTGAGGTAAAATTGTAACGAATTAGTTCTTATGAGGGGGAGGTACACTGACCCCCAAAAGGTAAACTACACCATTAAAAGAGGCAATAGCAGTAATATTCATATTTTATATTAACGACAGTAAAGAACTTTAGATTAAAAGAAAAACAAAAAAGTATAAAAGTCTTTTAAGATCAGTATTAACTTATACATGTGAAACTTGGTCCATGGTTCGAACAGATGAGAACATGATAAGTATCTACGAAAGGAAGATTTTAAGATCCAGTTTTGGTGGAATTCATGAAAATGGAACATGGCGAAGAAGATCAAATTTAGAGCTCTATCGATCATATGACATTGTTAACTTCGTCAAAATGCAACGAATTAAATGGGTAGGTCACGTTATCAGAATGAAAGAAGACCACACCACTAAAAAAGTCTTCAATGCTCAACCAATGGGCCCACGAAGAAAGGGCAGGCCAAATCTCAGATGGATTGACGGCCAAGAAAAAGATCTCCTTGTTTTAAGAACTAGGAATTGGAGAACACTGGCAGGAGGAAGGCTGGCTTGGACAAGGCTTCTTGAGAAGGCAAAGGCCCACCTTGGGCTGTCGTGCCACTGAGGAAGAAAGTAAAGATCTTTAGAAAACTTAACGCACTTTTATTTTAAAGGAATGGACACCTATACCGGAGTAAAAGACAATGTGTATAAATCAAACTTGCACCAGTGTGTAAGTATTGTGCGTGAATGTTGATCTTCAATACTTATTGATAATTTCATTGACATTATCCAGGAGAATTTAATATTGTCTAGGACAAACCCCCTTCGAAGGGGAAGAGCTAAGTTGTAAAGGAAACAAGAAAACTAAGGTATCAAATAGCTGTTGATATGTATACGCGTGGGAACTTCGGTAGAAGTCACTATTATTATAGTGCACCAATCAATATTTTTCCAAAATTTAAATATTTTTTTACACGATGTAACATTTACTGTTCCTTCAAAAACTAAGAACTATCGAAGATATTTTTATTCGTGACACAATCAATGCAAGAACAATGATTTTCAACGTACAATGTTGGAAACTAAACTTCGAAGAGTGTGAAAAAATTTCATATCAGTATTGAAATTTCGTGCAAGAATTATATAATTTGGTACCAATAACTTTGTAAAAAAATCTGAATTTCTATGTTTCCACTAATAATTAAAAATGAAAGTAATTGTTTTTTCATATAAAAGTAATGTCAACACTATTTTTATTAATTCTTATGCCATGGAATATGGAATGTGTTTCTGTATTTTCTATTAGGGATTTAAGTGTATCTCTTGTCCAGTCGTGAGTGTTTTCGAAACCGCGTGTATACAAATATTTATAACGTTCTTTTTTCCATTCAATTGGACTCTTTTACTGTTTTATAACTAACTTTAATATTTCCACTGATTGTCAATAAACTTAAAAAACAATTTAACATAGAAGTAACGATCTTAAATCAATCTCATGTTTAGATGTATATGAGCATTCAGGTAATTTTTTCTTCTGTAGAAAAGTATAAAGGGAAACAATTTTTTAACACAGGCATAATTGTTTTTTAATAATGAATAAATGAAGAAATCTGAAGAGCTCCAGTTTGCCGACCCCAGGTCTAGAACTCATTTACTCGATTCCTCGATTCGATAAAATGACGAGTGGTCGGATGGATGGAAATGGAGTTGTCACAAGCTGATACTGCTAGACATCTCACAGTACGGTTCAACGATTGTACAATCAGTTTAAATAACTGGAACATGTCCTCTGTGTCCAGAACATATGTTCCAGGTCGATTACGAGTTACAACATCTGAGAGGAACTGTTTTTTTGCTCTTTCTGATTGGAGTAAGAGAAATACTACTATGCCTCAGCTCATTACGGATTATTTTTTCGTATCAGGAACAAGAAGTTTGGATACTACGGTGTGAAAGTGCTTTGACAGTGCAGGTCTCTATGCAAGACGATCTGTTGTGTGTGTCTTCCGGAATCTCCGACAGAATTGTGACCTTTTATGTTGGGCAAGAAACACATTTCCTAAATCAGGCATCAATGGAGACACAGTAACAGAGATAATAAATCTTGAATTTATAGAGGTTTTTTCTGTGATTGTGGGCCTTTAGGTATGTGTGTGCAGTTTTATATATATTTATATGAAAATACATATTCCGAAACTCAATAATGTCAACAAGTCAATGTTGTTACAAGGGTAGCACTTTGTTATCATAATGATAGACACAGATTCTGCATGTGTTAAGGACAGAACTTTATCTACAAATATAAATTATACCTCAACCTGTTCCAATATAATATAGATTATATAAACTTCCGTCTGCTCTAAAATATAATATTGTAAGACGCAAGATAATGAAAAGGTGATAATAATAAGAGTTTTATTAATTTTAACCACAGTTTATGTACAATAGGAAAGATTATATAGTATATTACAAAATAAGAATGATTAGATGGTAACAATATGTCATTTATTACCGTCTGTGGCGCGTACAATTTTTAGCGTCTTAATCGCTTGTGTCCAACACTAGACTGGCATTAACTGTTTTTATCATTACAGATGTAAGTACGAATCAATACAGACAGCATCTATTGGTTCAGTTGTTAATTAAAACTATCTGTTATAGTATAGATTATATATACTTCCACCTATAAAGGAAGGTATTCTGTGTATTTCAGGACCCTCGGTGTGCAGTTCTGAGGACCCTTGTTCACTGTCCAGCGATCACCAGTCACCCCTGCAGCACAGTTCGAGCAGTCTGGCGGCCGTGGGCAGTGATAGCAGCACATCGAGCGAGCACCTGACGCGGCCGAAGCGCATGCGCACCTCTTTCAAGCACCATCAGCTGCGAGCCATGAAGTCTTACTTTTCCATTAACCATAATCCGGATGCCAAAGATCTCAAGCAGCTCTCGCAGAAGACGGGGCTCTCCAAAAGAGTGCTACAGGTGAGTGCTAGGGCTCTAAGGCTGCCCATTAAATATAGATTCACACTCTTTTTCAGCTATACATAAATTTTAATATCAATATTAACTCATATAGTAAGGACACATGAGCAAAGTTTAATATTGGAGTTGAAAAGTCGTTTTATTATCATACTGCTCCTTTAAAACTTAGAAGCACTTAGTAAAGGGTACAGTTCAATCCCCCTCTCATTGAATACATACACTTCACCTACAAGGAGACCACATGCTTAAGCCATTGATTCCCTACAGCAGACCGGGCCCTAAAAATGGGGTTGCATTTTAGACACTACGTCGTGAAACAAATATTAATTATTCACCGGTATTCGTATGGGGATATTTTATAGATGAAGATATGAATAATGGTATGTTAACCATTTATGAGTCCTAGAGCGAGGTTCAATCATATGTTATATCGACATTAAAAATTATCTTATTTAAGGTTCAAAGTTAAGCAAAGGTACAGCCCGATAAGAATTTTGTACGAGGATCATTCAGAAAATAAAGACCGCTAAGTAAAATTAAAAAACACAATATTTATTGGGAAAAACAAAGAATTCTGTTACATACCTTGAAAGTTCCTTCGTTTCTCTACAAACATAATCATTCCTATTTTTAACATTTATCATATTTGTTCACGAGCTTCAGAATTATCATGTTATACTTTTCTGCCGCCAGTGAATTAAGCAAAGTGGTCTCTGCATTCAAACAAAACAAAAAAACAATAGTAAGTGTCTTGCACTTAGCGATTACCAGCCTTTTCCTGAGCTGAAGGCAAAAGATGAGAAATTCTGGGTGGTAAACGATTTAGAAGAGATGAAAAGCTGGAGAAATCAGTGACCAGCTGGCTCTTAATACAATGGTGGCAGAAAAGTATAACAACAGGATTCTAAAGGTCGTGAACCAACGTGATAAATGTTTAATAATAGAAAATGGTTATGTAAAGAAGTTATGTAATGTTCAAGGTATGTAACAGAATTGTTGAGGGGGAGGGGACAAGAAATATAGAGAGTCGCAATTTCATTAATCGCATTAGTGTTTAAGAATTTTTTTTAAAATGCATCATTTTTAAGGCTTTATTGCGTATAATTATAAGTTGCATTGAGAATTTCTGCTAAAATATTTTCTTGGTTGGACTCCAAAGAGCAAAATAATGCCCAACAGTTTTCGAAAAGTATTAGTATTTTGAAGAACTGATGGGATTGAAAGACTATGAATAACCTATATTCGAAGCAAGGGACAAACAAAATAGCAAAGTCTTTTTTTTTTCTCTTGATGGGCTGCATTTTGGTAGCAAGGCGTTTGCAGGCACAGTAAGTCTCCAAGTGTGGAAAAGGCCCTTTCTAAAGCGACAAGACTTAAATTGCTTGGGAAATATGCTGTGTTCTAATAAATGAGAAGAATCATCCAGATAAATTCATTTGATACTCTAAATAAATTTATGTTATGAATTACACCTTTTATTACTTGATAAATTTTCAATATTTAGTGTTTTAAAAAATCTATATTGAGTTTTTGATTTTTTTCTGCGTTATACTTGTATTATTCCCGCTTTAGTAATTAGAAACAATTTATTTGTAATATATTGCCAATTCACCTGAATGAGAGTAATTTAACTTTTCCCCTTCTCATAGGTATGGTTCCAAAATGCCCGAGCAAAGTGGCGCCGCAATTTGCTCAGACAGCAGAGCCAAGGTCCAGAAATCGCACAAGACTGCAAACCGCTGTCCGAACTGGCATCACAACCCCAGTTCTGCGACCCATTCCGCTTGGGGTCTTCCCTGATGGACGTTCAACCCACACCTATCACCCAAGAAGAACAGAACATTCAGACATTCACCAATCTCCTGTAAATATGCGGACTAATGCAGTCCGCACCCTGTGTTCTGTTGTGGACAACGAAGAAACCCTCCCGTAATTCTTACAAACAGTGAATCGATTTGTGTTATTATTTTTCTTTTGGAGATGTGTGTTCCGAATGTTAAAATGTAAGCACACTGCACTTTCAGGAAGTTTGTACGATGGCTGTTGTTTTGGTTCCTATAATAATATTTCTATACAGCCAGGGGGTAGATGAGAAGTGAAATTAATCTTTGTTTACTTATAACTATCGTGAATGGTAAAAATACAGCGTAGTAACAAAATACATTAGATGTCGTATTGACCGGTCTCTGCGGAATTGACAGGAAAATGTAATGAGCACTTAAATAATTTGTGTTAAATTTTATATTTTCAATTGTCTTAAGGGGGAAGGGATACATTAAAAAATTACGTAGACGTAAGCGCCGAGGGGTATCTCTATGGTAAAAATTAAAATTCTGTTTGTCTATAGGAGGTAAATTTCTGTCCCCTTTGAGGTAGTTGCTATTTCTTATATTATCCTTCAGATCATACAACCAGTATCCGTTATGTTATCAATTATGCAAAAAAAAAAAAAGTTAAATTCAGGTTTGAGTGTAAATATGGATATTTAACTAAGCAATTATAAGTTTCAGTGCCTTAAATTTTTGTTAGTTTTGAAAAAAAAACACAAATTATTTACTGCACAGGTTTAGAATCTTATGTAATATTCACCTAAAGAAGGCCTTACAACAAATATACCCGAAGAAGATGAATACGAGGAATTCTAAAATACTAACACATGCATGTTTGAAGGAATTTTTAAGCCAGTTTTTTTGTTTTGTTTTTGTTTCAGCATTGCTACATTTAACTTCTATATTCTTTTTGTCAGTAAAAAATAAATTCATGCTGTTAGCTACAGTAAAATAATTATTACATACACGACTCGAAAAAACAACAATATTATCATTAGTCTAATAAAAGTATATTGCTACCAGTTGCGTGCGCAGAGTACTCTGGTGGTAAGGGTTATACATGTAAAAAAAATGTAGACAAAAAACCTAGATATAATCTTTATTCTAAAAATTAAAAATTTGTTGCTGTATAGGACAGGTTTGAGCCTCCAAACCACATTCTTACGTACGTCACTTATTGTTCCAATTAAAATAACACACAAAGTCACAGCATGGAAGTAAATATATCACATCAAGTATCCCCTTTGTCAATCAATTCCTTCGTAGAAAGGGTGCTACTATGGAAAGAATTGTAATTACAGTTTTTGCATCATAAACTTAATCCAAGGGTTTAAAATATTACCTAGAAAATACACAAAAAAGAACAAAAAAAATATAATTATTTTTTACTAGGAACAAATAATATTCAAAACGGATATACATATATAATGAATACGAACAGTAATATTCGAAAACCCTGTTATAAAATATTAAAACCAATAATACACAACTATGACATTTGTAATATATGATCACGCTGACTTTTCTTGCAGTGGTATAAATTGCTTGTTGTATAAATAATTTAAATTAAATCCAAGCAGAAAATATCATGTCAGTTTTTCATTTTAAAATTTAAATCAATATCAATGCACACTTTTTAATAGATTAAGAAAACTTCTAAAAATGTGGTACTTTTAAACTTAACTAAAAACACTTTAATTATTAATATAGTAAATTATTTTCAACAAAAAATACATCAGCATTATTACATTTTTGTTACTCAATTTGTGCGTTGAAATTATTTTGTTTCAAAAACAAAATTATCCTTCGAGAGTTAAGTTCGACTGTTTTTATAACCAAATTTAAAGATTTTTTTTAAAAAAGATATAATGAATTAAACTTACATACCCTTATGTTGTGTGTATGTTTATAGTCTGAAATGTTGATTGTTAGTGCAGTGTGCTTTACATTCGAAATTCATTCATTATACAACATGCAATTAAATTTTACAATGAACGGAAATCTACCAAGCATGGAAAGCATTTTCTGAATTAAAAAGCAAGTAAAAAATATATGTTATGATACAAATATTCGAGCTAATTGGATTGGTTTCATGGGATTGAATTTTAGCACTTTAAAACAACTTTTCGTTGTTGTTAAAAAAGTCATTTTTACTTTTATTTAATGTATACTTTTTTGATATTTTTAAGCTCAATTTCCGGTTTAAAAATATTTTATTTTTTTAAAATGCATTTCCGGTCTAGAGAGGCCAATGAATTTCATTTCTGCAATTTACTACTAAAAGAAGGGGGGGGGGGGGCGAAAGCTAGAATGGGGGGAGCTATAATCTCCAAATAAACTTTATTCCATCTTGAGAAAAACTTTTTGGGAAATTTCATGCATTGTTAAATAGTCGAATTCGATGGACTTAGAATTTTGTTACAATATTTTATTAAATATTTATTATATTAATGTATTCTTATCGTTCATGTTTATTTTAAAACTATAAATAATAAATTGTTATTTTTTTTAAAAAAAAATTATTAATTTCGCTATCTAAAAATTATTTTTTAAGAAATATCGAATTTGAATTTTAAAAGAATTGCAATAAAAATCAAAATTTGGCTAGAAATTATATACATTTCACTATTAAAGGTAAAGCTTTCCAGATTTTTCTGTTTTGCATTTAAGAATAGTAATTTTTTACTTAAATATATGCATATGTATATATTTTTGTAAGTTTATGTGAGAGAGAATATTCTTTTTAACTCCCAGCATTTATTTGAAAGATATAAGTATCATTTGAAAACATTGGCATGGCACTTATTTTGAAATCTTTGTTTGATGGGACGTATTATATTTAGCCATAATCACTTGTTTGTTTTATTAATTTTACCAATAAAATATATTTACATTTCTTGGGTGAGATTTGTATTTCGTATTAAGTCTTAATTTTTGTCAAACAATAATTGATTTCTTCCAAATTTTCTAATCAAAATGTAAATAACATTATGCATATATTACATATCTATTATAATAACGGCTTCTAAGCTTTAAAAAATAATAATATTGGATTTTCCTAATGCCAATATTTTCTTGTATTAATTTGAGGCTTTATTTTATTTGACAGTTTAAATTCAAAATTCAATTACTGATTTCATTTGCAGTTTTTTAAACGAAATTTCCAGGAAATTTTTTTTTACTATCTAGAATTTGTTATCTTGTATAAAACGAAAATGGGATTATACTCTAATACTCTTGTCAATTTGGGGGCATTGAAAATGTCTCATACCATTTGGAGAAAATTTTAATGCAAGTTTTACTATGATCCTACTACAATTGACTGTTATGTACTAAAATGTTTCGTCCAAAAAATAATTAAAGATTGCTTCTTCCTAATAATTGCCAACTAAGGAAATATAATATCGATGTATTTTTATCAGTATTATTTTTTAAAAAAAATTATTTAAGTGTTGAATGGCAGATCTAAACATGTCATTAATTTCTAAAACTGTGTAAAAAAGAAAATATCAGTATTTGTAGAAGAATGTGTTAGTAATAACTCATTATAAAATAAACTCTTTTTCAACTTTGAAATTGCTCATGTAAAGAATAAAATATACTAGCTGTGCATAGCCCGGAGTTTCACAGACTTTGAGTGTAAAACGTTTTCCCTTTTTTTTTCTTCCTAGAGAAATTTCCCCTCCTGATTTTAACACTCTGTGGTGATTTATATATTTATGCCAATAAAATTCCTTTTTTCAAAAATACTTCCACTCTTTCCCCCATCAAGTGAGTTTGTTTCTCCTTCGTTCCATTTTTAAGCCAAAAGGGGTGGGGGAGAGGAACCTTGCTGGCACTTCAAAAGAAAGTGCATTCGTAATTTGCAGATGTATAAAGTTTAATATTTTTTGGGGGGGGGTGGGGTTTAAGTTAAAAGTAACTCTCAGTTAAATTATATTGATCCGTAGAATCTAAAAATATATAAAATTAAAATAACCTTTTCTAGATTAAAATTTTTAATTTTATAATAAATTTATTATACCTTCTTATTGCTTTGACAACTAAAGTGAAAGTATAAAATAAAGACTAATAAAATAAAGTAAAACATATGTTATTTTAGAATAAAATTAATTTATTCTTATAGTAAGTGGTGCGAGATTTGCAAAAGCAGACGATCAAATTTATCGAACAATTAATGAATAGAAAATTTGAACACAAATAGCCAGAATTATGATAAAATTAAAAAAAAAAACGATATAGCATTTTATACATGAATATTTATTTTATTCTAGGCTTCCGGTATTGTATTCGAATTTTTTTTGTGATATGTTTATATTATGTAGTTTTCATGTTTTTTTTATAAAAAAAAGCTTTTTTTTTTTGGTTATAGTTTTTTTTTTTAATAAAACGAAAATATTCTGTCTGTCTTTTAATTCAGAAAATGCTTTAAAATGTATTCATGATCAGGTTTATCTGAAAAACTTCATTATATCCTATATTTATATTACTATTCTTTAAATAAATTACACTCCTAAAACTCTTAACCAATAGAATCAAGTGTTTTGACGACAAATATAAATTGTGAGGGCTTTCCTATTTTCGTGTTTTGTACGACGTCAAATTTTAGTTTTTTGTTTGACAATCTGCTTACTTATAAAGCAGTGCTATGATTTTTGTATATATTGTTATATGGTCTGGTTTTTGAAACCTTTTTTTTACATATACACTCGCCATGTCTGACGAAGTGCCATATAGGTGGCGCTGTATTTGAATGTTTGTAATTGTCCCCATCTACATTCTGTGATGTGCTTTTACAATTCTATATTTTTTTGTTATAGGTTGCAGAAAACCCCTTTATTATTATTTTTTCACTTCCGTTATTTTGAAACAATAAACGATGTTTCGACTACTAGGCCTGAGGAAAACGATGAGTTTTAGTACTTTTTTCCTTAAATGAATTAAAACCGTCGAAAGTAAACGATAACTGAAATGAATAATGAATTTCTGCTCCACATTAATAATAAATCTTCCTTAAAAATCCATCTATCTTTTTTCACTAAGAATTAAATTCCTCCGAAATGGAAAGCTAAGTTACTCATTGTTTTCCTCAAGCTAAACAATAATTGCAATAAAAGACAGCCAATGTATAAAGAATTGGAACTGAAAAATAAAACTAAATGAAAATTGTTGTTGCTTGTTCTTCTTATGTCTATCAACATAACAAAATTATGGCACACTTATTTTAACTAAACATTATTTGATGTAGGGGGGAAGCTTTTAAATTGTTCTAATTAACGATATATACAGTTCTATTTTTTAATTTATAGTTTTCAGCTGTAAGGTATGTTTGGATAAGAAATTTTTCATTTCGCCAACTAATGGCTGAACGAGACGAATCAGATTCAAGAAAATTCGTTTAATAAATAAGCAGAAATACAATGAGTAAATGAAATAATAAAAGTATAGAACATATATATTGAAAATAATTTTTTTTTAATTTTAAAGATGAGGTTCATAATTTTATATTTAGAAATTTATAATTTACTATTTTGTATTTTATGTTAACCAACTGTATTTATTTTTGAATATTTCTTTTTAATTGTAAATACTATTTTAGTGTTAACTGTTAAAATGGCAATTGTTATATATAAAATTATATTTCTAAATCTGGGGAAAAACTTCTTTGTTACTTTTTTTGCTTTACAAGATTCGCAACAGCCCGGGCAACGTTTTTACTGTTGTGGTAGTTAAGCCTAACAAATTAAAAATGTTTTATTTATTTTTATTCAATTTTACTGTTCTTAAACGACCAAGGAACAACAGGCAAAATATAACCAAACTTAAACTCAGTAGCGCAACAGCCCATTAAGCCAAGGTCTACTGTGCCCATTCCAGTATACGTGACCATTGGCCGCTGAGGTGCATGAGCAGATGTCCGGATCACAGGTGGTCAGTCTGAAGCGAGACCCTCAGTGTTTAAGTCCCCAAGCAAGCTAGGTACTCATTTATCGACCCAGTGCAGTAGGGATGAAAGACTGAAAAAAATAACCGCCTCAGAAGTATTTATTTTGATTGATATAAACTAGAGGTAAATATTTGTAATGTGAATTATTAATCACATCCACGCAATATTTCAGATTCAGATAATTCCAATGATTTTTAAAGCAGAACTATCTTTAAATAACCAATTACTGATTTAGTCATCGCTATCAAGTTCAAATCAGTTCTGTATTTACTCCTACATTCCAGCCCTCCAATATTCAAGGAAAATTCTTATATGTTTACATTTTTGATTACCAATTTCTAAAATATTGACAAATGGTGCCAGTGTTACTACATTGTTGTCAAATTCATTCTATACAGCGAAATTTTTTCTGTTTTACACATTTGTATGCTTCATATTGACGTCATTATATGAAACAAAGAATTATTTAATTATTTTGCTCATAGATTTGTATTTATACAAGAAATAAATGCATTTACGTATTATCACAACAATCGCCAACTCAATTAATAACTCGCCAGGTTGGCAACCCCCATTTCCTATCTGTCGTACGGGCTGAATTGGCAACCAGGGGCTTCGTTTCATTTAATGTCGCCAACAGGTTGCGATAATACGTAAGTACCGAAATAAGTAATCGAACTGTATGTGGAAAGATATGAAATTAATTTTTGTTATTTCAAAGAATATTGAGGTATAAAAAAAGGTCACATTTTTATTCAAAAAGAAGTAAATATTGATGGGGAATAATTCGATGTGATATAAAAACAGGATTAATTTGAAATTAGATATGCAATTTATAACAATTATATAAAATTTTAAGTAATATCCAGCATATTTCCAAGTACTTTATTTCGTAGAAAGAAGGGAACCAAAAAATTCACTTAAAAATTGTACAAAGAAAGAGCGAAAAACTTTAAAAAACTCAATTCAGTATTTTAGAATATACCATCACATAATTTTTTATTAGAATGTTAATGTGTGAGTCCCACACACACACTTTTATTTGATTTGATTTTACTGGATGATATCATTCAGTGGCGCACACAAGGGGGTTGGTCCGGACCCCTCCCCCAAAGCCCTTGATTTTTTTCCGATTGGTTATAATTCTAAGTATATAATACGTAAAATTTAATTAAATATTTGTTATTAATGATTAACTTTATTAATTAATGCTAATTATTTATTCAATAATTAGTTTTTACTGTGTTTTGTTCCTGAGAATCGACAAAATCAAAAACAGCACGATACAAGAATGGTGAACTTTCAACCCCGGACCCTCCCTTGAAAAATTCTTGTGTGCGCTACTGATATCATTTAAAACTTTAATTATAATAATGCAACTTTTAAATAACAAAAGTTAAAAAAGTAACTCTGAAAATGGTTTTTTCAATATTTAATTCATTAAGTTGAGTTAAGCTCATCCGAATAATTAAGTTCATTTATTAATATATATATATATATATGTATTAATCTGTAGGATAAATTATATATATATTGTCAGTAATACTAAATCATACATATATTTCTGATTTCAGTTACTGAAACAATTATGTATTTATACGTGTTTTTAGAAAAGTACCGTCACCTATCGTTTCAGAGATTTAGCGTAGAATTACTTTTACTTTTCACTCTGAATTCCTTTCATTCAATCTACATATTTTTTATTGGACTTTTAAAGTTTTGTAACAAATTTATGACCTTTAGAATACTTTTTATTTCATCTTGCTTTTTTAAAACACTTTTTGTAGGTACCTATTATAACTTAGTAATATAAAAATGATTAAGTAATGATAAGTAAATACAAATAAATTCATTAAAAACAATTATTTTTTTTATATATAAAAACTAAGATTGGGTAGAATTTTTTAGGTATATAGATAGTTTTTTTTAATCGTATTCTTTTCTTTACTGTTCGGTTTCTGTATACGAGCTATTTTTTGCTTAAGTATATTTTATTGTTTATTATTTTAATAAAAATTTTTTTAGTAGTATTGAGTTGAGTTGTTGCCTTAAAAATTGTTTGATTAATTCTTTTATAGTTTGATAAAGGATTGGAGATAGATTATCAAATATGAAACATTATAGGATACTCATACGGATTCAAAGAACAGCTTTAAATGTGATTCCTCTACAATTCCCTGCCTTTTCTACAATTCCCTTTCATTTCTACAGTTCTCTGCCATATTTATTTTAGAAACTAAACATTTTATAACATTTCAAAACTTTAAAAAAAAAATAATAGCTATATTTTGATTGTAATAATTAAAAAAAAAATTAAGTTTATCTTTAATTTTTTAAACCATTCTTGGTCCTGAATGGGAAACTATTCTTACAACGCTTCAATCAAAGAATAAATCTTCATTTAAACATTTCCTGTAAAAATTATTTCCTCCGATTTGTTGCAAAAAAAAAAAAAAAAGAGAAAATTAATCTATATTAAAAAAAATACACACAGCCATTTTTATTCAGGATGCACAACCCAAAAGAATACAAACTTACGAAGGAACAAGGGAAAAAAATCGAATATTCGCCATGGCGGGAAACTTTTATGATTAATGAGGATTCACTCTTATCTGTCAGTGTCGCTTCCCGGCGCAATGCTAACCACTTTCTTTTCACCCCAGATTAACCCTTATACATCGGAGCTCCCTTTTTTGTCAAAGGACTTCATTATGAATGTGTCACTCTCTCTCTGCTTTTCCAGCAAAAGGGACTGTGTTTACCAAACTAAGTAAGACGTAATCAAAGTTTGATAATTCGCTTGGAACGTTTTGTTTGTTTTTAATTGCCGACTTGTGTAAGGTCTATCGGTTCCGGCGCTTGGAGCAAGGATTACGAAATTGCATTTGTAGAAAAACTAGACTTGGGTTAAAAAGAAAAATGCTTATCAAACCTATGTTGTTGTTCAAACATATATCTATATATACAAATGCTACCCACACAGGATCACAGTAATGATATTCTTGGTTTAAACAAAGTTATTTTGTTATTTGTTATTACCACTCGAAGAAGAGAAATGAATGTGATTGAAAATAGATTTATTCACTTCCTAACTAATTAAAATATTGTCAACAGTTCTTTCAAATTTAAAAAGAAAACTTTTTATTGCAATATCGTTTGGAAGTATGCGGTTTTTACTTTTAATATCGTTTGGTTAGAGATGTGAAAAGTTAGCAACGTCAAACGATTTTATTTCAATGTAGAATCATTTTATGGAATAATTTTTTTTTAAATCCAGTTATATGTACTACATTTAATGTAGAATAATTATGGAATAATTTTTCGGATTGAATAATCTAATAAACTTAATGAAGAGTAATTATGGGCTATAATTTTTAAAATAGAATAATTTTTAAGATAGAATAATGTGATAATTTTAATGTAGAATAATTTTTCGGATTGAATAATCTAATAAACTTAATGAAGAGTAATTATGGGCTATAATTTTTAAAATAGAATAATTTTTAAGATAGAATAATGTGATAATTTTAATGTAGAATAATTTTTAAGATAGAATAATGTGATAATTTTAATGTAGATAAATGTGCTTCCTAATCTAAAATTTGACTACAATTTTATTCAATTGATAAAAAAAAAGATATTTGTTCCCTAAATGTTTTAGATTAAGTACTTTGAATTACTTTGCAAGTAGCGTTTCATAATGAGCCACGGTTGGCAGACTGCATTATTTTAAAGAACCAGAAGTTTAATTTCGAATGAAAATGATACCTACACTATGAATTTCAGTCTCATTTGAGGAGCTCGAAGTTTAACAAATAAAAGGCGTAATTATTTCTATTATTATCCGAAAATTTAGATTTCCGATCCCAGAAGTAACTTAAGGATCCAAATGCGGTTGGAATAAAGAGTGAATAAAAAATTATTTCTTTATGTCAATCAATAATCACTCTGTTTTAAAATACAAACTCTTAGCGATGATTACTTTCAGTGTTTTGAAAACAAATGGCTTAAATAGTTTTAAAAACAAAACTAAAAGCCACAAGCTTTGTATGGTATTTGAAATAAAGTTTGGGTTCATTTTTTTTCTTTGTCATTAAGAAAATAAATGGCATCGCAACAAGTAACTAAGTGAATTTGTTATGCGTATTTCTACTCCAATTTCTTTTACATTTAAAATTTTATAAATCTCATCTGATTTGATTAACTTAAATCTTTTGATGAAAATTATAGAATCTTTATTGAACTCGGGAAAATACTAAATACATTTGTAAGCCTTATTCTTATTAACAATTCTTAAAGGTCTAGTGCATCAGACCCAGTAGCGACACAAGAATTTTTCAGGAGGGGGAGGTCCGGGGTCGAAAGTTCACCATTCTTGTATCATGCTCCTTTTGATTTTGTCGATTTTCGGGAATAAAACAGAGTAAAAACTAATTATTGAATAAATAATTAGCATTAATTAATTAAATTAATCATTAATAACAAATACTTAATTAAATTTTACGTGCTATATATTTAGAATTCTAATCAATCGGAAAAAAAATGAAGGGCTTTTGGGGGGGGGTCTGAGCCCTCAGGATCCGCCCCCTTGTGTACGCCACTGATCAGACCACATTCTTACTACCAAATATTCATTTACAATACGAATAGAAGATTTTCTTCTGATTCGAAATTTCATAATTTGGATAAATATTTGTTCATGCTAAAATCGCCAATTTTAAAGATACAAGCCGGGATTCATTCTGCTCAATTAATCTTCAAAAGAAAAAATAAATAAATAAAGTTTTAATGAAAAACGGTTCGAAAAAAATTAATTAAATATTCCTCTTTAAATTAGTGGCTACAGATGGCGCCACAGAAGTGATAATTGGTTCGTTATTAATAGCGAATTTCTAATTTACTGTAATTTTCTAGATTTAAAGAAGTAAATAAAGAACATAATTTATTTAAAATTCATTTTATTTTGTAACATTTCAATTGATGTTCATTGGTACTAATATCCTTTATTTTTAAAAAAATAATAAAATCCGCGCTCTGAACACCGAATAAATGTGTAGAAAAAGTATTGCCTTGTAGAAGTGATTCTAAATTGCCAAATATGTATGTTGTTTGTCCAAAATCATTTTATGTGAATTTTTCAATAGATATTGTCTTAAATATTTGGAGCATTTGTTAAGAATTACCCTGGATTACATTGTTTTACAATCCAGGAATGCAAATTTAGGAAGAATTCGATTGATTATAAACAAAAAATACCAAGAAGTATTGAAAATTGTCTAATAAAATCAATTTTTGTCGTATTTAATATTTTCAATAAAAGTGAAATCTATGAATAAAAATAAGAGGATCTGAAAAAAAAAATAGTTTTTTATAAGGAAAATAAGGAATAAAATAAAAAACCTAATAATACACATTAATATTTTGGCACATTTAAGTCTTGTATTCAGTCCATATTTTTTGTACCACAAAAGTAAAAACCACTTCTAATATTTCCCAAGCAATTGTAGGGCTGTTGATGATGACCCTTGTCATTTTGAAGCACGGTCAAGCGACGATAATGACACCTGTAAATTAACAGCCCACCCTCAAACTTCTACACCAGTGGAAAAATTCTGAGCTTTGACGGATTTAATGTAGGCAGCAGACTTCAATTCTACAAATATTTATTGTGTGACATCAGGACTAAAACCTGCTCAATAATCGCTGAAGACTATGACTACTAGACCTCCCTGGTCGCCATCAATGTCTTAAAAAATGAAAGGATGTAATCTCTGTTTAAGCTCTAACATTAAGAATTATCTTTATATTGATCACATAGTAATAAATGTTGTGTATTGTACAATAAATAAATGTATTATTCTTATTTAGGAATTGTATTTTTCTATAAGGTAGTATTTTGTTTTCTCACACATGTCAACCCCTTTCCAGCTACATTAAAAATACATTAATCTTTAACTTTCAAGATACACAAGTGATATATCAGTGATGGCGAAACTATGACCCGTGGGTCAGACACTGACCCAATCAAGCTTTTTAACTAGCAACCACTTGTTTGCTTACGAGAGTTTATAAAGATTTTCTAATTTGTGTGGACTATTTATATTCTATTTGAATTTTTCAAGCCCATTGACACAAATGCAATTCAAATGCTGTCTATAACCTTCTGTTTGATCGTTACAGTACCAAACACTGGCGTAGCTAGTCCTAAGTGGACCCCGTATCCAAATTCTTTGGAGGCCCTTTTCGGTGGGCTCTCAATGTTTTATGATCTCTTCTTACATATTTTGGGGCCTCTGAAGCTTGGGGGCCCCGTATCATCGATACGGCGGTAGCTACACCCCTGGTTCCAAAGCTACACAAATGACAACAAATGTATATGAAAGTTTGTATTATTTGAAATAAAGCAAAAGTGTTTATTAAATATCATATAAAGTGCAAATAAATTTTGCTCACATTTGGTTTGTTGAAAAACAAACGGAAACCAAAGCTAAAAACCATATTTTAAGCCCTTTCTTCAGATAAAATGCACTTTAATTAGTTATGTTTGTAGAAAGAGACTTCCATAGCGCCCTTTTTTACCCGTTATAAGCCAACTGAATTTAAAGATGTTTAGTTTTAAAATACTCTGTTAAAATTTTTTAAACTTAACTCTGGTGCAAATGGGCATTAGTGACCCAGGAGGTAGTACTAAAAAAAAATATGAACAAAATTTGACCCACGTCTCAAAAAGGTTCGCCATCCCTGTGATATATTATTCCATTTTCGAGTATCCTCTTTGTCAACCAAAAAATGTTCTACTTAATTTTTTTTAACCCCTACCTAGTGGCGCACACTAGGGAGGGGGATCCCAGAGTCCCATGCCTTTAATTTTTTTTAATTGATTATAATCCTATGTATATAATACGTAAAATGTAATTATTTTTTTATTAATAATTAATGATAATTATTTATTCAATAATTAATTTTTTACTGTTTTTTTTTGTTTTCGAAAATCGACAAAATCAAAAGAATATGTTGAGAGGCGTATTGTAGCATAATACGAGAATGGTGGACTTCCGACCCTGGACCCTCCTTGAAAAATTCCTGTGTGCGCCTTCTGCTCCTATCTCTTTTCTTCACTTGACTATTGGTCATTTTACCTGAAAGGGGTTCATGCTGATAAATGCATAACAAAAAATATTGTCATCTTTAGATTTCGCTGCTTACATCGCTAATCAAACATGAGCTC
>BMAV01007309.1:78187-114455 GCA_019973955.1 Trichonephila inaurata madagascariensis
ACAAGTGGATGATAAAACGGACAGTAAAGTAAAATGAAATTAATAAAAGAGAACAATAATGTTTCTCTCATAGAAGAGGAGAAATAAGAAAAATTCTATTGAAAAAATTAGGATATATAAACATACATGTCATAATGAACCTCAAAGTAAATGTATACATACATAGAAAAAACAGAGCCATGTTGAAAAGTTAAGCTTGTTCCTTTACACACATGGATATATATATATATATATATATTGTTGATAATTAGTGTCAGTTGAAATAGAATATACATATAAAGTTGTCTTAAAAATATTATTAGAAAAAACAATTATTTAAATGCAATTTTTTTTTTTTTTTTTTTTAAAGAAAAAAAAAAATTTGACGTATTTTCAAAAAACTTCTTTTATGAAAAATGCCTCTATAGTAATAATATTTTGCCTATATATTACTAAGACTTCTCTACAGAGTTTAAATTAGCATTTTTGAAAAATATAATTTAGAAGGGCGTCTATTCTATTTTAATACATCAAAATAGAGAACTTTTAACAAAAAACGCCTTTATTATTTCAAATGATCGTAACTCTAAAATATAATGATATGTTGTTTCTCTCTCCTGCGTCATTTGATTGTCTTTTAATACTGATCATTTGCACATCCCAGAATCTTCCTTTCATGGGAATTTGACTTTTTTACCGTCCACCTTCATGATGTTGTAATTTTAATAGCCAAGAAATGTGTATTGTACTTTTAATCGCATGACATCTCATTCAGCGTTATGGTATTAAATCCCTATGACAAGTTATATTGTGAAACGAGAATTGTGATAGCATTACCGGAAACAATTAATGCTGTCCCAAAAAGTAGTGCCATTTTCTAACTTCAGAATCTAAATTACATCGCTGATCGAATGTGAGCTCATATATTTGTTTCAGAATGATAAATTTATTTTAAAAGGGGGATTTTTTTAAATGTTTCTAAATTTTTCACAATTTGTCTTCCGAATATACATATATAATTTGCTTGCCGATTAATACGCTTCCGGACGAATGGAATCCAACTGGATGTATTAACTTGTTTGCTTATGCTATTGAAAACTATTGTATTGTTAAAACTTCATTACATCTGAGTGAATCCTAAAATAAAGATCTCTAAAAATCTAAAGCAGACATAACATTTTACATATAAAAACGTCCTTCGTTTTTTGTGTGTTTTTTTATTCAATATTGTTGAAAAAATTACAACTCATTTCTCGAAAGAAATGGAACGGAAAACTATTTTCCCACTGAATCGTGGCTTCATACCTCATTTCTCTTCCAAGAAATACGATACTTAACAATTTTACCATTGGACATTTTGCATCATACATCTCATTAACTATTTACCAGGAACGTAAGAGAGAGACCTTTTCCACACACACACACTTCGCTAAAAGTCATAGAAAAAGATATTCTTCGAATTGTTTGCTTGTTAATTTTCTAAAATAATATGATTGTTACCAAGTGGTAAAAAGACGGAGAAACAATCCATTGAAGAGTTGGAAGATCAGATCTGTTTGTAGTTACTCAAATACTGCCTGTGTAGTATACATAATAAGCGTAGAAATCAAAGCAAAAAAGAATAGGAAATACAAAATAAGGACCGTGGGAAACTTTTCCAAGCCTTCACGGTACAAAAACTTAAACCTGTATAATAATAACCACAACTCGTAATAAGAAAAAAAAAAATAATTTTTTTTTTTTTTATTAGGTTTAAAAAAAATTTTTTTTTATTATTTTTTTTTTTTTTTTTTTTTTTCGTTTCTTCTTTTCTGAGGATGGGAAAGATTGGAATAAAATATTAAAATAGGTATAGTAAAGAATGCACGGGGAAGAAAAGTAAAGAAATTCCGGGAAAAAACGAAGCTTAAAAAAGAAAAATAGAATAAAAAAATGAGCAGAGGAGAAGAATACACATTCTACCAAGAAACTGCGTCATTTAGACATACGTTTGGAAGTGTTTAAAAAATTCGTTTTTACTCTGAAATACAAAAGAAGGAGTTGAAGATGGGAAGATGAAGGAAAAAAAGAAAAATGGCAACAAGAAAGAAATTCAGTGTCTGGTTTCAGCATTCCTTTTTGTTGCTGGCGTTATGAAAGATTCCTTTGTTTTGGGGACGAGGTAATGTGATATTTTAGAATGTGTGAAAGCTTCGCTTTGGAATCTGTGAATGGAAGCTTCTTGGGTGGTGTGGAAACGAATCTTTGGACATTTCTTTTCTTGGGCTCTGCTGTGTTCTGTTAGAGGAAAGGTGGAATTTTAAAACGAGTATAAATTGGCTTAAGAAAATCTCGAAAATATGCGTGTTTTTAAAAAATTACATCACATTTCTTAAAATGTGTATTAAAATAAACTTTCTTTAAAAAAAAAAGAATGTTTTAAAAAATGTTACTTAAGTTCTGTTTTATTTATTTGTATAACCTGAACAGAGTTTTAGTTTTCTTTAAAAAATAAAATGTGAGATATTTCATTGTAGCTAAACAAGGTTTTTGAAAGTTACCTTTTAAGTAAGTAATAAAGCTATAGTTATATATATATATATATATATATATATATATATATCAGTAGCTCACACAGGAATTGAAAGTTCACCATTCTTGTATCATGCTCCTTTTGGTTTTGTCGATTTTCGGGAACAAAACACAGTAAAAAACTAATTATTGAATAAATAATTATCATTAATTAATAAAATTAATCATTAATAATAAATACTTAACTAAATTCTATGTACTATATACTTAGAATTATAATCAATTGGAAAAAAAATCAAGGGCTTTGGGGGGTCCGGACCCCTAGGACCCCCTCCCTTGTGTGCGCCACTGATATATATATATATTATTAAAGGGGTTTTTAATGGTTACGAGAAAACAAGCAAATTGAATTTTTTTTGTGTCTCGATAAAATTTTTCATTTTTAAGGCAATACAGAATGCATATATATACTTCCCACATTCAAATATCTTTATTATAAAAAAATAGTAAATACTTAAAATTATTTTCATTTTTTTCTCTGTAAGTTTAAAAATTTCAGTATAATAGGTGTGTGTGAAACTCTGCTTGTTAAATAAAAGGAATTTTTGCAATTCCTCATAAGCAAATTCTAATGATAAAGAATAATAATGCTTTTTTTCTTTTTAAACGGAGGGACAGAAGCATACCCACCCACCCTCAGTAACCACCCGGCTATCGTGGAAACTTAAATCATGTAAGACGAATATATCAATTACAGTTATCTAGCTTTTTTCCAGAGTTTTCTTTCTGAATTTTTTCCAAGAAAAATAAATATAAAAAGGCGTCATGTTCAAACGTAAAGCTTATGTCTTTGCTAACTGATTAATCTTAGCATCGAAATCGTGCCCTTCAAAATTGAATCACGCGCTCGAGTCCTGACTTTACAGAAAACCGGTTATGTTAAAGGACTAATGCATATTAATTTATAGGATCTCAATATCCTTATGCTGATGGGTTATTAATTAACGTCACGCACACGTTGGCTATTGGGGTGGGACCTCATAATTTTAACCCTTTATTTACCGCATTATGATTTACTGCAAATTTTTTCACGCAATATTTTATTTTGTATCACTACATAGATAATTAAGGGATATACATAAATAAAATACTCAACTTTGGGAAATTTAATCCGTTAGAGCTAATTAATTCAATTCGTACTTCAAAGTACAGTCCGTATATACACGGAGGTTTAAAATATTCTCATAATACCGTATTTGACCATCAGACTTTTTTAACGGAGTTTTAACTCTTAAAAATGCTAAATAACCAGAGAACACTAATATTTTACAGCACAAAATATTTATTTTTGAAAATTATAAAATTTTTTAAAATTTACGCATATAAACTTAATTTGATGATATTCAAAGAAACAGTTTTTCTTTTCTTAGTACGCAAAACTCAAAAATTCATTACACGTTATGCATTTTGAGTGAGTTTTTGATTGAATGTTTTTTAAAGCACTGCATCCTGGGGTAGGAAATACTGTATTTCCTGAACATGAACGACTGCACCTTGAGTCTTGTTCAATTTCTTGATCGTCATCTTACGAATCTAACGAAAATTCCAGCAGATATATATATAATTTGCTGGGACTCTTCTTCATTCTAAGAATCATCTGTTAGTGCATCACTGTTTTCTGATGATAGGTTCTGTAATTAATGCAAAGTTTATAGAAGACTAAGCTTTTTTTTTCCAGACACTCTACGAAAAAAGGAAGGGAAAAAAATAGCACTTCGAAAATCTCCTATTATTCTTAAATCTCAGCTACACATAAAGAAATTAAAATGTTCCTAATTTTTGAATAAATTACAGATATTTCATTTAATTATGAGGTAAAAAAAACAAGCTCAGATTCAAAGTTCAAATTTTTTTGAAAACGTTAAAATAAAAAAATAAAAACGCAAAATGAAAATACTAAGCTAAAAAAAAAGGCTTCTCTCTCTCTCTTGCTCTGATATCCAGTGCACTATCGGTACTTATAAGTACATTTATAAAATTGTGTATAAAATGTATAAAATTAATTATATTCACTGTTCACTTAAAATAAACTATCAAATCGTTTTCTAAGGTCTTAACTAACGTACAAAATAATAATAATAGTAATAAATAAGACTCTTACCTTTTGACATTAAATACTTTATCGGAACAAAAATGACAAACTTCGCAATCCGATCAAAGTGTCATCTGGAAACGCGCAACTTCTGTTTTAAAACTATTTCGCTTTCCCCACCAAAATACCCATCATAGAACCTGTGCTGCCTTGTATCCTGGAAGAGTGGAATCAAAACAGTGTTCTAATAAATATCTTCAGAATATTCGTGAAAATGGTTATTTTATGTAATTTTAAAGTGAGNAAGAATGACTGTAACAGAAAAAATGAATAAAAAAACTATAGATTTAATGCTTTAGTAGTTTACATCTCAACAAATGAATGACAATTGTATTAACTAATTAATATTATGAATATATCCATAGTTTGAAACTATTTGATTTTATATTCCTCATATATAGCAATGCATTAGTAAAGATGGTTTTCAGAAATTTCTTCGTACCCTAACTAAAAAGGGAAATTAAGAAAAAAATATATTATACGAGTGAGTTATATTTATGAAACAGAGGGTTGAACTCATTTTTTTGTAACTATATACTAAGAAATTTGAGATATCTATATGAACCGAAAAATGGAAAACAAGGTAACATTCATGCAAAAAGGTAAGTGTGGTAATATTATGTAATTCAAAACAAAAGAATAATGGTGTATTAATTTTTTTAACTCATTTTAGTTACACAGCTCTAAGTTAGTTATTTGTTTTATAAATATAGTTTATTGCTGACTTAAGGTCAGTATATAGCAAATTGAATATTACTTGTATTACTCATATTTCAATCGAAAAAGGAAAAATCAAATATACAAAACGCTAACTAAAGAAGGAAATTAAAAGTTATCGATATGATCAGAATAGTTACATTTATACTATTGTATTAAAGAAAATAACCTGTTATTACAATTTCCTGCTTGATAATGATCCCATAAAATGAAATCAAAACTGTGTATGTTTTTTTCTAAAATATATGTATGTATTCAAGCAGTTTTTTATTTCCTATCAAACATAACGGGAAATAAGAAGTAGGAGAACACTTCTGTACCTTTGAGAATAAAAACTTTAAATAATTTAAATAAAATTTTATACTAGTGAGAAAATGCTAAAATAAAATCAATGTTTTCCTTTTTCAAATTAACGGTACAATGTACAATTAATTCGAAGTAAGGTTGTGGAAAAATACAAAATAAAATGGAAATAAATCATAAAAGTCAAGAAATTCAGGTATGTACTATAAATAAGAAAATGATGTCAACATTCCTGGAGAAAAAAATAATGAAATGAAATTATCACTAAACAAAGAACACTGAAAATATAAATATTGATGTATCTATTTATCGAATTATATATAGGGCATTTTTTATTATCTGTAAAAAGGAAAAATCATTAATTTGTCTTACTTATTTTTGAGCACATTTTATGAACATTGTATTCTACAAAAAAAAAAATTAAATTCAGGAATTAAACTTTAGTTTATCAGAATTTCCTAACGATCTTTGGGATTCATTTTTGAGTCAATAAATTACAATAAAATTAATAAACTGTTTTATATAAGATACAAAATATATAAAATTTTTATATTACTCGTAGTATTTATAGACAAGAAAGGTCTCAATGCTTTTAAAAGCGTTTTGTTGAATTTGTAACTGCTTAAGGCATATAGATTACAAAATTATTATAAATGCATTACTAAAATAAAATATTTTTATGTGAGTTGATCATAAAAAGCTCAAACAAAAACCTTGAGAAACTTTTAGTTCTTAATAAATCTGACACGCATTTCTAAAAAATAAAAAAAAACATTCAGGTGTCTGAAAGCTGCAATACCAGTGCGGCTTTTAATTTTTTAATTCCCCTGTTTTGTAGCCTTCACCTACATGCGCTTACTTTAAACAAGATAAATACTAACATTTTGTTTTGACTTAAAAACCCATCTAAAACGCGTCTCAAGATTACATAAATTTATCATTTTCTTTTCTTTTATTACCGACATTTTAAATGAGCCTATTTCGCAAGGTTTAAATGTTTCTTGTGATTTCTGTACTGAAAATAAAATAAATCTTTCTGTAAGTTGTTCTGAATACTAATTATTTGTTATTTGCTAGTTTAAAATATCTGAAGTTTCGACTTCCGGGTTCCCTTTCATCAATGTGCCCTTGGAAATAAAATTATTTCTTCCCACTCGACTTTCTTTTCTAGTGGAATCTAGGCCAGATAGTTTAGTTTATGATTATTCTAACCAACGGGTGATTTTTAGATTTGTTGAATTTACTTTTTAGTTTTTTTTATTACGAGATCCACATAAGTTGTTGTAGCAAAAAGTTTTGAAGAAAAACACGTATAGAGAATGTGCCTACGCAGTAAATATATCTTTTAACCGCAGAAATGAAAAACAATTCGAGACAAATAAAAACACTTCGAAAATACTTTTCAAAGCATTACGTAACTTATTATTTTAAACATTGCATTGAAATACTTAAATGTTTTGCAATAACTGGCCATGTCTCCATACATAAAAATATACTCGTATATTAAAAAAATAAATAAATGAAGAAATGGCATTTTTTTCGTACCATGGTTGTTCTTTCTTTCAAACAATTTTTAAAATTCATTTTTTTAACGCTGATTACTTTTCCTCGTTAGATTTAACAGTTTGAAATCGAAAACTAGAGATAAACTAGTAGGTTTAAATAGAGAATCATTTTATTTAACTTAAGAGAATATTTTATCGAAAATGAAAGACGTGAGTTTAAAATTGATTTTATGCTGCTTACAAAACAGTCAATTTTAAATTTTCCATTTTTTTTTCCCAGTAATTTATAATCAGTCGTAAAACAGATGATTTTGGGGAGGATAAAATCTTGTAAGAAATAATAATTCGGGATAAAAAAAAAATAATAATGAAAAAAAAGAAATTTTCTTAAAAAAGTATTAAATAGTCTTCCTCTATCAGATTTTTGGTACGTAGAATACAGAGAATGCTTTGGACTTCTTTGAGGAAATCAACCAAAGTCATATTTACAGTTCGAATTCATATAATATCTTGAACGACAAGAGAGAGAGAGAGAGAGAGAAAAAAATAAGTCTCTATTTTTCACATTATATAATCAGTAATCATATATTACAATGATTTTTCAATGTGGCAATGTCAGTAGAAATTATGTGCTTAGAAACCTCGTCAAAAAGTACATATATGTGTCGCAGGAAAATGATGGAAATAGGAATTTCATCAAATCCCTAAGGGAGATGATCAATTAGTGGGAGATATAAAAAGGATGTTTCTTGAAGGTCATTTCCCTGATAAAAGTAAGATATTTGAACAAATCCTTGACATGTTTCAGTGAAATGAAGTGATATTGTCAAGAGTTTAAACGTGTTTATTTAACAAATATGGTGCAGTATTAAACGTAGAAGTAAGTACTAACACAATATTCAATGAAATACAAATTATTAATTCGAAAATAATTAATAAATAATTAGAAAACTAGGCAGGTATTTTTTAAGTGTAACATCTTTTCTCTCAGTTGCTTGCTCACTAAAATATCAATCCCTATGTTAATCCTATGGTGCCATTTTTTTTAAAGATATGGGGTTGATATTTAGGGGATCGATAGTACTACCTGTATGGTTAGGAAGTACAAGGACTCGACCCCCAGGTGTCTCCCTCCCCCTGGACAGCATTTTGCCAATGCAAATCTTGACTAGTTCATCATTTCACTAAAACAGTTCAGGGTTTGATAAAATCACTTACTTTCCTCATGGAAATTACCTTGAAGAGACGTTATTTTAACATCTCCCGTCAATTGATCCTATCCCTTAGAGATTTCATGAAATAACTAATTTCGTCATTTTTCTGCGACATATGTATATATAATCATTGATCTCCGTCTTAGGAATTTTTAATATTTATTGTTAATTCCTTCAATATTTAGATCATGGTTCAGATTTTTCATGAGCTCTTGTACGTTATTATATTGACAGAAGTTCAATAAATTTTTCATGTGTATACGCACAACTATTAACTGGAATTAATACAATGGATTTTTTATACTTCTAAAGACTTGCCGAGTACATACAGAGAGTGGTGTATGATAAGTAACGCGGTAGATGAGTGCTCATAATCAAGAACCAGTGGTCGGCATTGCTGGTCATGAGTTCGAGTCCTGGTGCACTGAAGTCTCGTCGTGTTGAGGAGCTGATGCACGTTTCATCTATCAAGGTTCAAAATTTATACGTTGGCGTTGTGTGGAAGTTTAGAAAGTGGGGTGCCACTTTAACCCTTTATCTACCGCATTGTGATTTACTGCAGTTTTTTTCATGCAATATTTTTTTTTGAATCAATTCATTGAAAATTAAGAGATATACATTAAAAAAAATACTCAACTTTGCAAATTTAATCCGTTAGAGCTAATTAATTAATTAAAGATATTCTACTGTAAAATTAATTATATACACTGTTCACCTAAAATATATAGTCTGATCATTTTCAAAGGACTTCATTAACATACAAAAAAAATAAGACACTTAAAATTTGACAAACTAATTTTTCGGGACAAAAATGATAATTTTCGTAATCCGCTGAAAACACCGTCAGCTGAAAATACTATTTCTGCTATAAAACTATTTGCCTTCTCCGCTAAAATACTCATTCTAGAACCCGTGATGCCATATATCTTGGAAGAGTGGATTTCAAAGAATCTATTCCTGCTAAGTATTGTCAGAATATTCGCAAAACTGGTTATTCTATGTCATTTTAAAGTGAGTGGTACCTATAAGTACCTTCGGTAGATAAAGGGTTCAGTGACATCCTCATCCCTTAATCTTGGTTCAAAATCATGAGATCTATCCCCAGTAGTCCTCGTTTAGCTTCAAAGTGCGACGTTTATTAAAATCAAATCAAAATGGAACAAATCTGATGTACTTTAAATCTGTCGAGACCTAAAGTCCTCACGTTGGTTTAGTGTGGAAGTGTAGAGACTGGAATTCCAGCTCAGGAATCATCCTATTTACTTGATTGTGGTTCAAAATTACCCAATATGCAATATTTCTCGAACAGCTTTAAATTCCGGCGTTGATATGCAATCGAATAATCAAGTCATTATTACAAGTGAATAAAGTTATGTACTTGTTTTGTAATATTAATTAAAATGTCGAGAGAGAGAAATGGAGAATTAGAGAAGAGAGAGAGAGAGAGTTGTATATATTGCAAACTGAGTTATATAGTCACTTAAAGCATTTAATTCCTTTTGAAATAGTCTTACTTTGTAACTATATTCTTCCATACTTGATATCACTGTGTTGAGGTTTTTAATCATCGCAAACCTAGATGAATAACTTTTCATATATGTATGTATGTATAAGGCAAGTTTTATTCTACTCTGGAAATAACATAATTCCTTTGTAACTCGAGTGATATTTTAATGAGTCCCCATTTTAAGTAGCTTATCGTCAAATCTCCAACAAATGATATTGTTCATATCAGTATTGCAACATTTGAGATCTCCAGATCATATTAAATTATTCTGCAATTATAGACTTATACACGAGTAATTAATAATATGGGTTTATTGAAAAAATTAAATAATACCTTTTAAATTAAATGACCATAATAATTTGAATTAGAAAGGGAAAGTTTAAATAATAAAATGAGTTTCAAGGAAAAGATACTTGTTTTGATGTCAAAGAGAAATTGTAAGCATTTGTCAAAAATTTGATTTATTTTGGATTCTTATAAATAACAGTTCTTTTATTGACTTTTTTTATTGCGAATCTAGTTTTAAATTTTCATTCCTAAGATTAACATTAAATTATTCTTGAAATACATAGTTTTAAATGATTATCTAAGGTGATTATCCAACTACCCTAAAATTAAGAATTTTGCCAAAAATTGACAATTTTTTTTATGATTTTATTTTATAGTCCATCTTATTAGCTTTATAAAAATACTGAGTTTATTATTTCTCATTCACTAGAACAAAAACTGTAAATGTTTTAATAAAAGCAAACGCCACTACTTTAAGCAAGATGCCATAGTTTAAAATGCGTTTCACTCAGAATGTGTGTATGGTTCTTTTTAAATGCTGAAACGAAGACAGCGCTCAAGAAATTTTGAAAATAATTAACTGAATTTTTTTGTGTATGTTCTGTTTAGTAGTTGAAGGGTTTTGACCTTCAGATTTACCAATGACTGTTTTATTACACAACTTACAGTCCCTTATGCGACCATAATCACTGTTTTCTTAAGTAGTTTCATGTAATAGCTAAGATAAAGAGCTATAGTTTTTTTGTAAAAATTAAAATATCTCTTATCCTGAAGGTCATTTCAAAAATGAATAGCTAAGCAACCCATTAAAATTGAAAAATTGAAACTTTGTTCATTAATTTTTTGTACAGAATAGGCCCCGTTTATGTAATTTTTTGCAAACTTTTACCAATTTTTTTCCTATTTTACTGATAATAATTTCTTTTTCTCTTCTTATTTTTAACATATTTTTCTTAAAATGTACCAAATAAATCTAAAAACCACGAAAAAATTCCCCATATCTCCATTTTCTCAAAAAAAGAAAAGTTGTCGCAACTAGTTGGATACCTTAAGTATGTATTTCAAGTTTGTAACTGATTAGATTTTTTAGTAATACCGAAACAGTTTTATTTTGCTGACAAGTGACTGAAAATACATTTCCCCCCAAAACTGATAAAAGTATATAATCTATGTTAAGTAACAAATTATACAAATATTTTTTTGCAGTTTTGAAGTACTGTTAATTTAAGATAGTTTTTATCATTGGCGTTTGAATGAGATCCATTTATAAAGACAATTTTTAAGCATTACGATTTCAATTTCAGGTACTCATGGGCATAATTTTGAATTTTATTTGAATATTTTTAAATTAGTCTATATTACGTCTTAGATCAATCTGTTTTTATTTAGGTATATATTTTCAGCTAGTAAAATCAAGAAATCAAATACTCTAAACTTTTGATATTTATTGTATTTTTGAAGTTCTGATTTTTATTTTAACTTAATTAATGTTATTTCTGACAATCTTTTACTTGCTTAAATGAATTCTCATTTGGAAGAGACATATTAGTTTTTAAAGAGTGAAACATATTTCTACTGTGGCTATTCTTTTATTTTCAATACAACTCTATGTTCTAGTTTCTCCTATGATGTAAGAATATTGAAATAAACACACACATATATGTGTTTGTTAAAAAGATCTTGATGACAACAAACTTTGTTCAACAATTATAAATAATTAAATGATGTAAAGAAATTAATTTAAAGAATGATTAATGCGTAAGAAAAGTAACAACAGTTGTGAATAAATTGTTGGTATTACTTAGTTTGGAATAATTTTTTTAAAATTGTTCAAGTGCAACATGTTTCAACAAATCAACATTTCAAAAATTCAAAAAAACATATGTCAATCAATCTATAAACCGCAGATATATATTGAACTTTCAATAAAATAAATTTTTATGTACAGCAAATTTCGTTCTTCCGAAATTAATATTTATTGTCGAAAGGGCAAAATAAACGTAAAAAAATAATATTTATATAAGGTAAATCTGGTAAGGTATGCAGAAGTTTTGTAATTATGTAACAAGTTTTGTAATTGTATAATTGTATTAGATCCTTAAATGTTAACATATAAAATAATTTTATTAAGTTAAAGGGAAGTTCTCTTTATATATTTCACTTTATTTAGATAATTTTAAAAGCGATTTGTAACTTATTTTCTAAAGAACAGCAACTATTTTAAATTTCAGTATTTTGCTTAGTGATTTATTGGTTGACTCAAAAGTGATATTTTAATTAGAATTTTAACTACTTGAAAACTCAAACATTTGATAAAATGTAAATTAACTTGTGCAGGTTGGAAAATATCCTTGATAATGCTTAATTTTAATAGCATGTATTTCAAGTCTATTAACCGCAATGACCTAGTAAAAGTTTATAAGTGGTCATTTAATTACTAAAAGGGTATCAGTTTTTATACAAATTTTGACAATACATTCTTTCCATTTTACTCAGAAGACGATTCCATCTCGTGCATCAAAGGAAGAGAAAACCATTTTAGTTTCTAAATACAATTCCATAAGTCTACACATAGCACATAAGTATTGCAATAGCTTCTGGAATTTTTATTACCCTGAAAAATATTGTAACCCAGAAAAATCTAACTAAGGGGTTATTATTATTATTTTGTTTAATTTAGTTATGAAAACTATTTAATAGAAACAAAAGAAAATTTAACAAGAAGAAGTTCAGTTGAAAATTTGCAAGATATCTCGAGTTTAAAGGATTTTTTTAAAGCATATTAATGACAAAACTCAATAAATTCAAAAAGACATTAGTTTATTCTTAAAATTTATAAACAAATTGATTCTTTGATCTACTATAGCTTTGATTATTTTGATTTTAAACCACTTCTTACATTTTATAAATAACTTTCAGATATTGATCTGCATGTATTTAATGAATATTAAGACATTTTTTTAAAAAAACTTTTCTTTTCTAATTTTATTAAAAATCTATATTTAGTCCTAATTTAATTCATTAGGAGGAAACTATTGTGCATTTTAATCACATTTAGGAAGAAAACAAGTTTTATAAAGTGAATTTCACTGATTTTCATTAGGTGATACAAGAAATTGTTTTTTATCTTGAAGGAAGATTTAACTATATGTACTTGGGAAAATACATTTATAGAATGATTCAGAATATATGAGTTTTTCTGGTTTTATTTGAAAAACAAGAAAAAGATTTCTTATGAGATCATCATTTTTAATTGTAATATACTTACTCTGTTTCATTTAAAACAAATATATATTGTTAATTATGTCAAATACTCAAATGAAATTAACTTTCTGAGTTCCGTTTTCTTCGTCTAAAATTTATCACAGTTTTTTTTTTTTATCTTCGTAAAAAAACAATAAAATGTAAAAACATCAATAAAATGTAGTCTATATAAATGTAATTATGCACCAGATCTCGTTAATGATTTGAATAATCTTTTGACGGAAACACTGTTTCTTACGACAACCAAAACAAGGAAAATATCTGGTTACATATCTAAGCCATTAAACAAACATCTTCAACTTTCTGAATACAAGGACAATTTTATTTGTGATCAGTTTAACTCAAGACTTCTGGTTTTTGTAAAGTTGTCAATGTAAACAGTAATAACTTAGTATTGGATTTCTAGGAGAATTAAAATTTAATTAAAATTAAATGCGCTTTCATAAAACATAATTCAACGTACAATCTCTGAAATTATTTTCAAAATAATTACTGAATCAGCTCTTAAAGTAAACTGGACTCAATAAATTATTTTATTTTATTTTTTAGATATTATATGTAGTTTTATCACTTCTCGTAGTTAAGAAAATATTTTCAAATAAAGTCACAGAATTTTTAATATAATATATAGACTCTATTTTAATGCATAGTCATGAAAAAAATCTCGTTGATAGAGCCTTAGTTTTTTTTTAATGTAAATATCCCGTTCTGAGAAACAGCTTCTTCTTAAAAAAAGGCATGATTAACTTCAGAAAAACCGAATCAAATCTTGAATATTATAAGAATTTACTGAATTTTCTAAGCTTTATTTAACTTCTTTTTTTTTTTTTTTTTTTTTCGTTTTTCTAGCAAATTTTTCTCTGATTAAAATACTTTTTACTGGCTTCTCAGCTTCTATGCCATTCTTATTTATTTTATCTATTCTCTGCTTATGTTCCTTCCAAGTTTGAAATCCAACCTAACCAATAATTTTAGTCTAGTACAGGAACTCTTATTAAAGTCTAGAAGAGTACTCATTATTTTACTTTTAATGAGCTAAGAGCAAGAAAAATAGTTATTGTTTTTTCCAATTCATTTCCAAATTGTTCATATAGACTTTTTTTTGGGTGTAGCATTGAAAGTAATATTACACATTTTTACATTACAAAAGACAAGAGGATATACACACAAGTTTTAAAATATTCCTTTAAAACAATGACAAACTAAAAACAACTCAAGAGTTAAAGATATTTACATTAAAAAATGTCATTTGAATTTTTCCACAAACTGATTAAAATAAAATTTGAGTTTTAAGAGACATCAATGCCAATTTATTCATTAAAGCATTAATGATATAAAGCAACTAAAATAAAATTTTTAGAGATTTATAAGTGAATTGTTACTTTAGAGGAATGCTCTGTTAATTGATAGATTCAAACTAATAATAAGAAGAAGAATGTAAAAAATATTTTAAAAGATGTTTTAAAAATTTATATTTTTATGTTTACTTTTATACAGAATTTGCTTGAGAGGTTTACTTTTCGCAGACTAATACTACATTAATCCGATTTTTTTTTTCAAAAAAAAAAATATTTTCAAACCTTTACAAGAAATTTGATTTTTAAACTATAATTTCAACACCTTTAATACTATGAATATGAATAGAACTGAGTGCAGGCTTTTTTTTACTCATTTCTTAATTTCTGAGAGAAATTTTCTTAATTTCATTTACTTTGTTACTACACCTTTGTTATAAATAGATATTATAAGCCCTGCAGAAGTATTTAGTGTTCATAATAATACAGAAACGAATTAAGAAAGTATAATTTCTTGTTCTTAAAACTAAGAACTGTAACGCGCTTAGAAGTATGAAATATTTTTTTGCTTTCTTTATCAACAAAACTTAAAAATTTAAAATTATATTTTAGGAATATAGGAAGTTTTTGTGTATAAATTGCCAAATTTAAGGCATATAAAAAGTAAAAAAGTATTTTTATTAGTTTTATCATCTTTTTCAATATTGCTAAGAAATTTATTTATATTTTTTAATTTATATTCATCCTTTCATTTCATATATACTAGATAGAATTATGATTTTAAATATTCAATATAATGTTTGAACTTTTTTAAATATCTCATTTAATTAAGTCATTTGTGAACGAATTGAAAGATGCTTAAGCTGATTATGATGAACTGCAAAATCATAACAAAAATCTATTTTATAAACGTAACGAAGTATTCGATTTCAAATAAGTTAAAGTATGAAAAAAAATTAAAAATAATAGGAAACTCATAATTTAAATTTTCGAAAATGACAGATTTAGAAAAGTATCCCTTATTTATTGTATTCACTTAGCATTTTTGTCGTTATACTTTTTCAGCTTTGCTTTTTTTGATAAATAGGGAAATCCTCAAACATAAACACTTCGTCATCATTTGATTAAGATCATAATTTCATTCTATGCCAAAAACTATAATCAACAATCAAAATATTATTTATCCAAAATAAAAGTATAATAGCTAGTATAAAATAGCCATTAATCCAAATTAACCCTCTCTAAATTCTCTTTTGAATTTCTCGCAGTTTTTATGTTTTATTAACAATTAAACAATATCATTTAAGGAAATATATTTTATTTTCCGAATTTTATGTTTACATTTAAATTTTAGGGACAAGAAGAATACTTCCGAAGGAACCATTCACCGTCATAGAGAAAATTAAATTTAATGGTGATTATTTGCTATGAAAAATGAGAAGCATGTTGCAATGTACAAGGAGACATCACATTCTCCACACATGTAACAGGTCTTCTTCTTGTCCCTTTTTACTACATTTCCTACATCGTCTATAGTTGGAAACCATCTTTGATAAATGATTTCCCACACTGTCTATTCGCACATCATCCAGAACTACACACTTCTTTGCTTGAAAGCTAGCAGGAAGTACTTTCCTTTTTCTTGAGGAATATTCGTCTATTAGCTGACGAGCTAATGCTATACGAAATGTTAGCTGGTCTAAACATCTGTTTCTTTTGTTCACTTGCCACGGTATGAAAATATTTATGTTAGCAAGGTCAGCAAGAAAATAAAAGATACGATGCCTCCACTTTACAGATCTTATTCTTATATTGGGTATCTTTCTTTTATTTGATTGCAGAGATCAACCCCTCCCATGACATCGTTACACATAGCTACAGCTTTTAAACAAGGTACTTCTTTAGTACCCTCTTTTTTTTGTCCGATTTACAGATGTCATATTCGCTGGATTATGTGTAGTAGCACAAAGCTGAAGCAGGAATTAGTATTTACTTCGTTATACAAGGCCAATATATTACAATGGTTCGCATCCCACAGGTGTATTTTGTAAGATCATGTAGTTGGGAAATAATCTTCCCAAGGCCCATGAAAGGGTTAATAAGTATTATTTATTGTTACTTCTCCCTCATACACACAGTACTTGTGTTCAGTAAGATTTTAGTTGGCCCCTTATTCATGGCATTACAATTTTAATTTTAAAAATCTTCAATTAGCAGAATAGCAAAATATGTTATTTTAGAAATGAACATCTCTGTATGTTTTAGTAATCATGATCAGTGACAACCAAGGCAATTTTAAATTTTATGCTTGCGGGTAAATCATACAGCTTAAATTTCTGGACACTTTAAAAGTGGAAAGGTAATTCACATTGATTTAAAATATGAAAGTGTGAATGATCTTATAAAAGTCAGTAAATTATAGAATCATTAATTTGTGCTCCCCTTAAATTTCATATATTTTATTACTAAATATTGAAACAGTTTTATTTTCGGTACTGTCAAAACAATTGGAAACGTATTTGTAAATGCTTTGAAATCGTAAAGAAATTGTTTCAATAAAAATATTTCAATTTTTTATATCGATTTGTAATTTTTAAAGGACAGTTCTCTAAGTTTCGGTAATTTTTGATTCCAAATTTGCAAATTGGCTAGGAAAATTTGTTTCAAGTATAATTAATTATATAGTTGTAATATTATTGTATTTAAATAAGATTTATGCTGACACTGTGAACATATTATAAAAATGAGGAAAATTTAGAACTTAAATATACACAAAGTTCATAATTGATTAAGAACAGAAAAAAAATTACAAAACTTAATAAAAAATATTTAAATTTTGTTCATATTCTCTCTTTTTTAATTCTGCGAAACTCAGCAGCTTAAATTTTAAGGAATAACCTTAGTATATGAATATGTTTTTTTTTCTGAGTTGTTCTAGAAACTCAATGTAACTTATTTTTTAACTTAAATATGTAAATAATTGTGTACTAAATGTACACTCAAGCATTTTTTAGCAATCAGAAGAAAACAGATGAGTGATAGCACTTCCAATGCTTTTAAAATTCCATTAAAATAATTCTTGAGAACTATTTAACGTTTATTTCATTTACGGGATTTTTATTCTAATCAAAGAGTGCATTGTATGAATTCCATGTATTTTTACTTTTTAGCTCAGTGTCCTAAAATTAATATTTTTAAATAATGTTTGAAATCCTCTTCATTCAGACACTTGAGTTTTTAGATTAAAATATGTTACATCTTCTAATATGAAAAATATACAAACAAAAGGCGACAGAATGTATCTAAATTTTCTAAAAGTAAAAATAGTTGATTTTAGTATTTTAAATTGACTATTTATCTAATCATTAAATTCAAGAAAATAGAATAAAGGAAATTTATATGAAATAACAAGAGAGTAAAAATAGAAGTAGGAAAAAATATCAAAAAGTATAGAAAAATTGTACTTTTTTTTCTTTTTGAGCTCACGAGTTGTAGAACAAAAATATTTTCCTTTCACGCAAACAGTATCATGGAATTACAAATTATTAAGTCCATCAGGGTAAGAAACATGTACATTAATTAATAATAATTTTGAAAAGTAATAATATAAAATTAGTAATACTTAAGTTCCTCTTTGATGTGATGCTTAAATATATAATTCTTCAAAATTATTTTATTTATATATAAATACCTGAAAATCTTATTCTGAAGAACGTATCATTCAGGGTGAGTAATGAAATTGTTGAAATTTTTCAAATACGTATGAATTAAATTTTTCTCCTTTTTTCAGGCAAATTAAACTGAGAAATTGGATAACTGAGGCATATATATTATTGAAAGAAACTCGTGTTTCTTATCAAAATACAAGCCTCCATTAAATATAGTAATATGAAAGATTTCTTTAAAAAAAATTGTAAGCAAATAATTTAAGAAAGATATATTAATTTCTATATTTTGTAAATATGTATTTTAATGCATTATCAAAAAAAAGTTCTAGAATGCAATGGTTACTGTTTTTAATAAAGCATTGCTCAAAATCCTGTTTTTAGTTAATATCTTTCCTAGACAGCTACCTTTTAGATAACAATTATATTTCGTACTTTGAAATCAGAGCTTATTTGCTTGCACACTCTTTAAATCTTAATTTTCTAAGTAAGATTACTCTCTTTCTATACATATATGTCAAATTTCTTATTCAAAGAAAAGTTGGAATGTAAAAGTGTTGTAGATTGTTGAGCTTTTCATGAGCAGTTCATCTATAACCAAACGCGTACGATTATACATAAAAAAAGGTATGATAAAATTAAGAAATATATAAATAAGTACATTATATCACTGTATGTGTGTGGAAAGAGCATAATTCCTTTTAATATATGAATTCTAAGAAGATGTTATAGTGTTTATTAAATGATTCTAAAAATTTTCTATTATCTTCTTTATTAAAGCAATAAACATTAGTATTTTTTATCAATACAATTAATGCTCATATTTAAACTTTTTGTATATCTTGTGAGCCTTTAAATATAAAATGTACTAAGACATATTTTTAATAACAAGTTTTAATTAACTGGAAATAATTAGGCACTGTATGATAAGATATGCATAAATATAACAAAGTTTAGAATAATAAGATAATCAATTATGACCCAAAATATTATTTTCTGAATCAAGTTTTCTTTTCTTGCAAGTACACTTAAAAGGGAGGAGGGAAAGTAAAGTTTAATAGGGCAAGCCAAATATAATCTAAAAAATACACATTAATTATTCATGTAATTGCTTCGAAATCAGAAGGTAACAGCTGAAAAGCAAATAGTTCTTTTTCTTTCCATTTAAAGATTGTGATGAGAAGAAACTATGTGTGTGTGAGAGAGAGAATATATAAAAATATTTTTTTCGTACATTATATTACTTTGGCTAATGAATTTACTTTATAATATATTTCATTTTTATTTACTGCTATTCTCTAAGCTACTATTTCAATTCATATAAAAACTGAAGCGTAAGCCATTTTTATCAATGACTGTCATATATATTTGTGTTTGAACAACAGTTGTATATAAGATTTTTTACTCAATTTACATCAAATTTTAAATATATATGTGAACATAGTTGGGGCTTGCCATATTTTAGGGGGATCAATACCCAGGAAATATTTCTACTGAAACATTGAACTTTTATTTATTCAGTTGTATTTGTCACTATATATGGTTTTTTAGAATAGTTTTTCTTAATCGCAGCATAAAATTCGCTAGAAAGTTCAGAATTAATTTAAAATTTACGGGTATTAAACAGTAGATACTGAAAGTCTACAGCTTTTTACTGATTAAATGTTCCTCTTGAGTGAAAAACTCTCTCAAACTGAAGCAGATATCTCAGGCAAACAAATTGTCAAACTCAACCGTTTTAGAAATATTGCAACAGGAAATATCAATCTTTAACACACTTTAAAAATTGCTTTCCACTTCACTAGAATTTGGTGCTTTTTCTCAGAACTTGAACCACATACCTACCCTTTAGTTTTGAATTACCCTGTTCATCAATGTGCCTACACTGAAAATTTAATCAATATTTATGGAATCTTTTATAGTTTAATTAACAACTTGTGCATTCTCTTGTTGTGTTACCAAATTACTAAATAAAAAGTTGCAGAGAGACTGGCAGCCATGTCCTCCATCAAATATGTCGTCAGTACTTGTTCCATGGTAAGCAGAGAGACGCAAGACCAATAGAGAATGTTTAAAAATATTGGTCTAAATTTTTAAGAAATCCTCTTTGGTCAAAAGATTCTCAAAACTCTGCACATTACACTTTAGCAACTCAGTAAATTACCCTGGACAGCACTAAAAACCAGGATTGTCCGGGCTAATCCCGAACGTATGGTAAACCTAGACATAGTAAAAAGGTAAATCAGCTTACCATTACCCCCTAAAGCCATTATCAAAGCTAAAATAAAATTAATTTTATAGTATAGATGTGATTAATTTTGAATATTAGGCATTAAACATTAGCACAGCGTTTCTCAAACTGTGGGGCGTGCCCCCCTAGGGGGGCATGATAACCCAACAAGGGGGGCGCGAGCATATCGAAAATAAAAGATTACTTAAAAATATTATTAATTTACTGAAAGGAAACAAAATACATTCTGACTTAATAAAAAATAAAATACGTATTTACACTGATATAATATGTTTATAAATGTATCAGTACTGCACACTGTATTTGATAACTAATTTAACAATGCCAAGTGAAGAACAAATTTAACAACTAACAGGGGCTTGTCATGTATAAAATTATATAAAATATTTAATACTTATCTTCATAATTTGTACGGTTTGTGACTAAATTCATATTGTAGATTTACATTCAAGTATATTATTATTGAATTCAATACATTACTATTGCTTGGAAAGGGAAGGGGGCGCGAAGAAAATTATGACTGAAAATTGGGTCGCAAGTATTGAAAGTTTGAGAAGCACTGCATTAGCAATCAAGTCAAAACAAGAAAATCTTATGCAGCCAATGTCATTTTACCAAAAGTTTCTTGCCATATTTAGCATTTCCGTACACTAACATTAGATTGCCCAAGGAAATCATCTTTTGACTGCTTTTTAATTTCATTTATAAAAACAATTACATATATAATTCACAATTTCTTAGAATTTTTTAGAATATATTTTTCTTTAAGTGAAGTAATTTTTTTTATTGTTAATGTTTACTATTAATTTGTTATTTGACTGTAAATAATATCAAAATTAATTTTAAACAAATTTCTCTACACATTAATCACTCTTTCACAATGCAGTCATTTTGACTGCTTTTGGGCAATATAGGTATATACTAAGTTTCAGTCTTTCTAGTGTTAACAATTATTTGCTTTATAGTGAAAAATAATTACTTTTTCGTATTCTTATAGTAGACTTTAGAGATTCATTTTAAAATTTCAAATTTATTTCATTCGCATCGAAATTTGTAAGAGAAACTTAACATTTAATAATTCTGCAACAAATAAAACTTATAGAACTTGTATAAAAATCTTATAGTAAAATAATAATGAGATACATAGATTTTCCAAAGAATTCTATTTTATTTTGAAGAAAAGTCATTGAATATATGGTTGATTAGATAATGAATGTAGAAATTACATTGCATAAAAAAAATTTTAAATGGTAAAAAAGTATTTTTTTAGAAAGTAAAAGCTTAATACTATTCAAATTCTTCTTTATAAACTTATTAATTTTTGGCACAAATAAATAAATGCATTAATTTAGTAAAATAAAACTAGTTTTTTTGTGTGTGTGAAATACACACCAATAAAACTAAATTGAATTTAGAATTTACAGGTTATGGTAACTTTTTCCATCAAAGACAATTTCGTTACACATATTACTTAAGCTCCAATATTCCCCTAACTCTTAGTTGCTCCGTGTTCTTTTTTAGATTGATACCCTCTAAATACATCTATTTCTACTTTGAACTCTTTTTGAAATAGTTGAATTTTCTTTTATTAATAGCAGAATAAACCTTAGGCCGTAAGAATAGCAAATTATTATGCAGAATAGATCTCAAACTTCATTTTTAAACAAAAATAAAATATGTAACAGTTTAATTACATGTGTTAGTTATAATTAGAATGAGAGTATACTTTCACAGAAAATTATGCTTAACAATTTTTTATTTATAAATGTAAAATAGAACTATCTAGAAAAGTAATTGAAAAGTTTTCAGATGCAAGAAATAAAGAAAAAATATTGAATGAAATATGTATATAACATATTAACTACACCAATTATGATCGATTAAAAAATGTTAACATCTCGTAATAAAAACTGAATACTTTATTTTTATTATTTTTTTCTTACTCTCTCTCTCTTCTTAGGTTAATAAAATAAGAGATTATATATTATGTAGAATGTAATCAGATGCTTTAATATATTTAAAATTTATATGTGTTTGCTGTATGTTGATGAACTAAGATTTGTATGTAATTTTGAAAATGTGGTAAACTTTAGGAAAAGTAACTTTATGAAGCTTTTTTCATTTGCTGTAACCACTACTTAAATGAAAAATATCATAATTTGTTGCATTGAAAATTTTATTTTTGTAGATTTAAGGCATATTGCCAGAATTTGGAAAAATATTAGCTTTCATGATCTTAGTTTCTTATTGCACATAAAAAATAATTACCATGGTATGGATTCATAGTATCATCTGCATGAAATTTATTCTAGGTTTCAAATTAAAAGTAACAGCCTCTAAATGTTAAGCAAATTTCAATTACTTTTCAGACATTTTATACTTTTCACGGTTAGATCTTATCTGATATTTGTACAGAAGAAAAACATAAATAAATCAACCAGACGGAAAGAGCATAGTTTTTTTACTTATCGTTTTTGAGAAACTATTATGAGCATTTATTTGCTTTTTAATCCCAGAATCTACTTACAGCCTCTGAGGAAAAAGAACTAATTCTGGCAGCTTATTTTTATATAGGTATCTTCACTTTTATTATTTTCTTAATATAAAAGTAATAAACAGTTCGTTAAGAAATATTTTGCATTATATTTGAAAACTCAAAATTCAGAAAAGCGAATTCATTTGTTTTTATCCACATTTCATAGATATTTTTTGTGTAGTAAAATTAACTATAAATTTTAAAGCCAGATATTGAATCTTAATGCTGAAGATATTGGATTTATCTTGAGTTCATATATTTAATAAAAGCAAATGCGCCAACCGTTATTGAAAAATTTTCATTTATAAAAAAATAAAAAAGGCAGACCTATACAAAAACTCATCTTTAGTTGTTTCAGTACTTTTGTACCAATATGAAAAAAAAAAAATGAATCAATTTTTTAAGAGAATATCATTGTTAATAGATCATATTAGATCAATCACAACGTATACCAATATCGCTTTAAAGTAGTTCTAAAATCTTGCTTTTTATATGGTCCAGTTCTACAAAAATCTTAAATTTGCAGATTATTTGCCATACCTAAATTTTATATTTTGAATGCTTACTTGAAAATAAATTATAAACTATAATCACACACTACACATTATTATACAATTTTAGTATACTTTCAAAATAGTTAACAGAAAAAATCCATATGTTTAATTTCGAAATGAAAAGTTTTACTTAAGATTTACTTGCTTCCTTTCAGTTAATACATATAACACTAAAAAAAATGTCTTAACCAAAAACAAAAAAATGAAATACAACAAAGTATCACCTCTTACTGTTGCAAAAATTTAATTTTTAATGACTTATTTCTTGTATAATAATCATCTGTATTTTTCTTTTTCGCAATCCTTTTTAAGCAGAAAAACATCTTACACAATTTCCGAGTCTAAATATATTTTGATACTTTGGTCAGCTAAATGGCAGTTTTTGGACAAATATTGTATTTAAATTTAAGTAACATTTAAATATGGACTATGTATTAAATATTTTTTTATTTATCGGAAAAAGTACTATGTATGTGTAAAAAGTAAAGAATCACTACCAAGTATAAACATTTGTAGATAAATAGATTTGTTCTTCAGAAATCTAAGTATGGAGGAAGAAAGATTCTACAATATTTAGTAATTTTATCAATATATATATATATATATATATAACTATTTTTATAAATGTCTATATAGATTATTTTCATTAGTGTCAATTCAATTTTAATTTCAGACTGTAATATGTTAGGCTTAAAATCAAAATAATTACTAAGAATTCATTACTCAGCATTTTTTAACTTTGTCAGAAAGAATCATCCGTAATAAAGTTAATGTTATGGAATGCTAATTAGTTTTTAAGTTTTGTTTTGAAAAATGTGTGTGGGAAAAAAGATATTTTAGGCAAAAAAAAACAAGGGTGTTGATATATAAGTTTAAATTTGAGTAAAAAATTGAATCCATGTTGAATGTAAAATTTTCAATTTAAGAAATTATGCCCAAAATTGATCTGCAAATTTATTAACCCCTTAAGTGGTCATTTCTTTTTCTTAAAACGTTCCAAAAAAGGCACATTTATTTAATTACTTATAACTAAGCATAATACATAACACAATGCGAAAAGGGAAATTTTTATTTAAATTTTGGAGTTTACACGTTATTTTTTATTTTTTAATAGTGGAACACAAAAAGTCCCTAGGTGTTTGTTTTTTAAAAGTACACTTTGCATGCAATGAAGAATATATTTCATGTCTTAAAAAATTTCTCTCACACTTACAAAAATATTTCATGTTCTTACCTCTTTCTTCAAACTGTTGAGGATTTTATGCTTGTGTGCATGTATATTAGTGCATGATTTGAAGCATGGTGTAATACTCAGTCTTACATTGCAATGGAGACAGAGAGAACATCGGCTTTTTTGGATTATCTTCCCATATTCATTTTATCTTAAGTAATACATTGCACATTGCCTTGCCAAACCCTGTTCTTTATCGAATATTTTCCATAATCTAAATTTCTATTTTCTATAAAAAATCCCTGCCTTTACCACAAAGAAAATTCCGGATAAGAAGTATTTCAGTTTCATGAACAAACTGCATCTCTTAAAAACACTAGCGCTAATTATCTCAATGTAAGAACTAAAAATATGAGCAAATTAAGACAGAAAGAAGAAAATGTGAGTGCCCACACAGAGTACGGGCAAACCGGTTGTGGCCAGCTTTCGGTATTCCGTACAATGTACGGGGGAAAAAGTTAAGGGATTAAATAATATAAGGCAAAAATTATCAACAGAAAAAGGCATTTCATTTACATTCATTGTTTCATATTTCTAACATTATATTAGAAAATACATCAGTCTTAAGTAATGAATTTCTTATATTTTTAAAACTTTTATAAGAAAAAATGATAAATACAATATTCCGTAATCATTTTTGAGTATTTCTGAGAAGGTAATTAAAAAATGTATTATTATTACTTTTAGATATTCTTTTAATATTTGAGTCACACAGAAATCATGCAATACTTTGAATATTTGATGTGAAATTTATTTTATAAAATATGATTTAAGAGCGCTTAAATATCGCAAATGTGATGTTGATATATTTAGCTTTTATCATTACTTTTTTATAGATTTTAAAACAAATACTAAATTTAAATTATCATAAAGTTGATGCAGAGAGAGAGAGAAAAAGTAATGCGTATACATTGCGACAATCTTGACATGTATTATTCATACCAAAAAACTACATAAACAACTAAATTCTAAATAAAAAAATTTTAGAATATTCTATTTTTAACTCAACATCAAACTGGAAATTCAAAGAATGTAATCGGTTCAGTATTTCTATATTTGATATCAAATTGAAAATATTTCTGTAATGTGATTTAAAAAAATCGATACATGAATTTTGAAGTATCTTGAACTTTTTTTTGTGTCTATGGCGTGAAAAAAAAATTATAAAATGCCTTTTTAAACAAGCAAACAATACAAATGTGTTATTATTTTTGCTTGGGAGTAGAAAAAAAAATGCTAAGTATTAAAAACTCGTATAGTTAAGAATAGCATTTATATTCTATTTGATACCCCTGTAATACGTTTTCTTACATTATTCCTTCACAAGAAGGAAAACACTTTTACAGAAAAAGTTAATCAAATCTGTTGGTTCTGAAATTGTTTTCGCTTCCAGCTTTTGAATACCGGCGGAAAAATTATTGGCACAATATGCTGTAGAGCAAAGGTGTCAAACTTGAGGCCCGCGGGCCTCATGTATCCCACGATGAACATTTTTGTGGATCGGACACACAACAATATATAATAAAATAAAAAAAATTTCTCCCGAAATAAGAAAAGATAGTAGAAAAGAAGAGATGTCAAGTGTCAAGACGTAAACATTTCATTTTTCTTGTTATTTTATATATGTTTATTATAATGTATTATTCGAAATTAACCTACGTTTCTATGAATATTGATTTTTTTAGGCCCACCAAAAGTTAAACATTGTTTTCTTGGCCCAAGTTAGCATTTGAGTTTGACATCCTTGCTGCAGAGTCTAGTACAGGGATGGCGAACCTTTTTGAGACGTGGGTCAAAATTCGTTCATATTTTTTTAGTACTAGCGCGTGGGTCACTAATGCCCATTTGCACCAGAGTTAAGTTTCAAAAATTTTTTTTTAACTGAGTATTTTTAAAACTAAACATCTTCAAAATTTAATTGGCTTAAAGGGTAAAAAAGGGGGGAATGGAAGTATCTTTCTACGAACATAACTGAACATAATCTTACAAAAGTGCATTTTATCCGAAGTGCTTTAAATATAGTTATTTTCTTTGGTTTTCGATTTTTTTTCAACAAACAAAATGTGAGTAAAATTGTACACTTTATTTGATATTTTGTAAACACTCTTTTGCTTTATTTCAAATCCTACATATTTTCATATACAATCGTTGTAATTTGTGTAACTTTGGAACTGTAATGATCAAAATTGCTTTTGTGTAAATGAGTGTTTGAAAAAATTCAAGTAGAATATAAATAATCCAGACTAATTAAAAAATCGAAATAAACCCGCGTAAGCAAACAATTGTTTTTTTAGTAATCGTGGGTCAGTTAAAAAGCTTGCGTGGGTCAGTGTCTGACCCACGGGTCATAGGTTCGCCATCACTAGTCTAGTATATTGTAGATATATAATGTAAAGTATTTCTGAGTTATTTATCTTGTATGCAAAAGTTATAATTCTTAACATAAATATTAATAAATAGATTTGTATAGAGAATAGTAAATGTTAAAGTTTACTGTAATTATATCAGAATAATAGAGTTTTCTTCTTCTATCTTTTAACTTTGTGTGGATGTAGATAAAGAATATTTTATATTATGTTGTTGTCAAATAGTGTTAAAGTATGTACTAATTTATATTTAAAAATTGAAGTAAATACCATGTATTTAGAGTTGAGGGATTATTATTATAATGATAATTGAACTATATTTTTAAAATATATATTCTTACACTTTTTTATGTAAAGGCAAAAATTACTGTTAAGCTATTTCATAAAATGAATAAGAATTTTGTTAAAAGTACCAGTACTTATAAATACTAATGTGCATAATTTGAATTTTTCCTTGGTTATATGATATAAAGTGAGTTCTTCAGATAAGTTCTTATTTCAGCCTTTCTACTTTTTTTGCTGGGGTAACATATATGAAAACTATTGTTTGTATAATAATGTTGTCGCGTATATTTGTATTGCCTATCAAAAATCAAACTTATTTTTGTGAACCTTTTCTGCTCATATTAATCAATAACTGATCTTTAAGGAGTTTTTTTCCTTCAATTTCTAAAGATATTTACCCATGAGTTTAGTGTGCCATTTTTTTTTCTAACTTAACCCATATTTCCCAGTTTTCTTACAAACTGTGTAGAGCACATTTAATTCAATAAACAAAAAAAAGTACCATAACATTTTTTTAATGCGTGTATTGAAATTGTTGTAACAATATTTTGTGCTTTCATGCATTTGAATTTCGAATTCATTACGATTAGAAGGTCAGAAAAAAAAACTGTTTATTTAGAAAACTTTTTTTTAGTAAAAGAAGGAAGGTGTTTTTATTTAGCCAAAAGGCAAGCAATTTGACATGTAGATTCCCCCTTCGCCTGCAGCTGTACTTTTTCGGTCTAAAAAATCGTTAAAACCCCTTTCCTGTTTTTCACGTGTTCTCCTATCCCCTGGCGGCCAAAAATATCGTCAGGTGAAAGTGAAGTGCGGGGAAGAGGGGAGAAAAGGAAGTAGCGCTCCGTGGAGTAAGGAGTTATCTTTGTCCTAAGAAGATGTAGAAAAGAGGAAGCGCGGGAAAAGCAGTAGGCGTGGCCACCTATGCTAAGCGCCAACCAAAGACCTTCGAGATCCAGCGGTGGGGACGTTGAAACTTCCTTCGTTCCGACATTAATTAAAGTCAATGTCTGGGCTTAACATAATCAAAGTTTGAGCAATTAGAGAAGTATTTATCGTACGTAATGTCCTGCAGTTGAAAGGTTTTTGCTTTTTCGGTGAGGGAGAGGGGACCTATCGCTCGACGTATCGATCTCGTAGCCGGGAGGATAAGAGCCAGGCAGGTATTGACGGATTCAAACGAGGGAGGACTTCAAGAAAACCGAATTACGCTTCCAACCAGCACAGATCTTGTTCTAATCTTTTCCCCTTTTGATCACTCTCCCTTTCTTTCTAGCCTGGGGTTCTCTTTTCTCGTCTACATCCCCCTCCCCCTCCTAGAAACAATTACCCCTTTGCCTACTAAATGTAAAGTTGCGGGAGAACTGCCTAGCATACTAATCCCCCTCCCCTTTCCTTTTCCCTGTTTCGAACGACAAAATTAATTTCTGTTGAAAACGTGAAGGAAGTGATATCCTATTACGAATTTTTCACAACCGAAAAACATTATTTTCCACTCACTCGATCGTATTCTCATTGAATTGCACCGGGATCAACGACGATATTCTGATCTTCATCTCTTAATCTCCTATCTTCGATTCAAGTTGTTGACATTCTTTCAATTGTATTCTTTACGATCATAAAAGGTATCTTTGCGCTTTCGGTTGTCTTCGATAAATCATTGAATAGGAGATTAACATTATTTATCTACCTTTGACGAATATCGTAGAGAGATACCTTCAAATATCATGAGTTCATTTTGATATAAGAAAGCTTGGTTTCATAAATAAATATGATTAAGAGCAAATCTCCTCTCTGTTTGTGTTGATTTCGTTCGTTGTGATTATTAATTGAATTAAGCCTTTAAGAAATATTTTTGTAAAGAATAATTATACATAAAATGTTTTCTCTCATTTAAAGTATTTTTATTTTAAAGTAGTAAATATTGAATTAGCTATGCCAAAGTTGCAAACTCAATACTTTTTAAATTTTTAATTCATGCCATCGTTCTTAATTTAATAATTTCTGATTCGAGTACATTTAAAATGTTTACAATGATTTAAGAAGAATATATAATCTTTTTTTGTTTCATGTAATTAATTTTGCCATTGTTAAGTATTTCTGAAATTTGTAAAAAAATCACAGCCAATTTTGTAAGAAAAATAATTTAATATAACTTTTTTTAAAAGTGTGGGATTCATTTCAGAAATTGGCTAACTACATTATAGAATGTTTCACTCTGCTGTGTTTAAAAAAAAATGAATTTCAAAGTAAATTTTAGCAAATCATTTGCTATTTATTAAAATTAGCGAAACAGAAAAATCTGAAAATTTGGGAAAGGGATATTAAAAGTGCATTTCTATTTTATCACATACTAATTATTTTTTATACATCTACCATGCTTATTTGCTTGAATTTAATTTCCTAAACATTAGAAAATATATCTATTTAAAGAAAGGATTAACTGGTGTTGTGCCCTTTGTGTTAGATTATTTAATTTCAAATTTATAGTTTTATCTATTGAGTTAAATACAGCGTACAAAGAACTATTTATTTTTAAAATTTTGCACAAATTTCTCTTAGTTTTACCATACTTCATACAAAGAGTACTTTATTTACTCTGTTGTTAATAAAAAACAATTTATTTTAAGCTTAAAACTACGCCGCTTCTCTCTTTCTATACCATTAAGAGGAAAACACTTCGAAATAAAATTGTAGTATTTAAAAAAGTTTTAATGAATAAATTACACATTTCCAGATTTTTTTTTTTTTCATTTTCGGAATGAGGAAACATTTTACAGACTATCCTTATCTAAATTTGTTTCCCCCCCCCCTCCCTTTTTTTTATAATCGCATTTTTAAAATTTTTATTCAGCGTTCGAAATAAATTTCATGTAATGCTTAAATATGAAATTGTGTTTCCAGAATTATGTTAAAATAGTTTTGCCATTATTATAATATGCCCCCATATAATTCAGTGAAAAGAGAGATTTTCTTTTGTGTATCTATTTTTAAAATTTAGATGTTATATTTTAAAAAAAGGGAATTAAATTCTGGGAGCTGACCTGGATTTTTATTCCAGAAGCGAAGGCGTTTTTTGGGGTTAACATGTTAATACTAGAAATAAAACAATACATTTTTCATGTATGTAAGAAAAATACTTATTATAACTTCACTGAATACAAAACAGAAAAATTATTTTTGTACTTTACTTTGAAAGAAATTGCTATGAATGCTATGGTTTGAAAGAAGACTTCTTAAACATACAATGAAAATTAAAATGGCATTTGCAATTGAATTGTATAAACTAGAAATACTGAAGCATTTTAAATAGAATGTAAGTGCTTATATATGTATAATTAAAAAGGGGAGACAGTATTTCTCCGGAGTAACTGTAACGTATTATACTAAACAATTAATAATAGTTATAATAACAATATGAATGTCTCAAAAATATAAATAATTGTAGTGCATAGTTAGAATACTGAATAAATTTACGCCAGTTAAGCAATCGCAGTTTTTTTAAAACTTTTTGAAAGCCATTTCAATGCTAGTGGAAAATATAAAATGCAATACGTGTTTTAATTGGTTCCTCATTTATTCAAAGCACTTAAAACAATACGAATGTTAGAAAGTATAATTGGAAAGTTTTTATTCGAATTCATTCTCCAATTACAAATGTGTTTTAATTTAAGGTATTTTCTATGAGAAAAATTCAATTCCTTTCTCAACGAGATCTTTGTGAGATTGGATTTATAAATAATCTTATTTAGTTCGGATAAATAAGTAATAACAAAAATTCTGTATACATTAATTCTAAAACTATTATTAAGGAATTAACATTAAATAATGATAATATTTAATAAAAAATATAAGGGTATACTAAACACTTAGATTTTTTAATTAGATAAACAAATTAATTAATTAAGAATCTAAAAGGAATTTTGCTAGACTATAGTGTAAAAAAACGTCTTTCCAATTGATAAGATACCACTATACAGTTAATCACTGAAATATTTTAATATATAATAATGGTTAATATGAATGAAAATTTCAGTGTTCATGTTCTATCTTTTTCTTACTCCTATCTGGCAAATTTAAGTTTTAAATAAATCATTTATGCTGATCTGGAATTTCAAATATACTTGTTATATATATTTATTTAAAAATTATCCTATAAACAATGATTATGTTAACAAGTTTGTAATTAATACAGATAGGGATGCTAATTTAGTGATGTTCTATTAAAGACAATGCATTTGTTATAAGATTATTTAAAATATTCACTTATAAAGATAATGGAAGAAATAAGCAAATTTCAGAATGATTATGTTACAAGTTGTTTAGTAATAAGTACATAAGTAACTGGATTTCTCACATAAAAATGGCCTTCTACTTAATTCTTTAATATATATTAAAGACCACATTATAGACTAACAGCTCATCATAAGTGTAAAATGAATTATTTAATTAAGTACTTAATATTTGCTGTTAAGCAGTTTATTTAATTACCGTTAGCGAATAATCCCTTTATTACATATTTCAAAAGCTTATATAATTACATTTATTCCTCGATTGTGTCCCCAAGTAAGTACAATGGATACACATTGGCTTTAATAAAGAATTTTAGATCCTATCAGTTTAATCTAGAACAAGAATAAATTAAATAGATAGCAAGTCCCAAGTACTAAAAAATTCTTTAAAATTTATTAAGGAATAAAAATTTAACACTGAAAAAAAATAGAATTATTAAATAATCTTTTTTCATGTGAAATTAATATCAATTAAAGCAATTTTTCTCCTCTATATTTATATTATTTTACATAAGAAAAATTTAGATCTCCTATATAATATTTATTTTTAAAAGTATCAAGTTTGATCATCAAATTTTCCAATGCATGTCAAGTCTGGAAGAATTACTTTTCGAAAGTATGGGAATTACTGATGAACACTGAAAGATTTTTAAACAATCCAGTAGAGTGCTTATTTGGCTAATTTGTTATCTTTAATGAAATAAAGAATTTATGAGTTCAGTATTTTTTCATATATCTTTACACAAACTTATGTTAATCATTTCTGAAATTAAATCAATGCAATACTGAATAACTTTATTCCGTTTCATAAACCTTATGAAATACGTTTAATTAAATAAAAATGTTTATCTCTTCTTGAAAAATATCAAAAAACAACTAAGCATGTAGTAGATTATTTTCAAACTTGTCTAAGAATAATAAAGTACAAGAATAAGAAAGTTAATTTTAAGTCAGTTGGTTTTTTTAAAAAAAGTTTTACACTTCCCATACATTTAAGGAATAGTGCTTCAATATTCCGTAAAAAAGTATTTTCCTAGGACTCCAGTGTCCTAATTTGCGATTCTTTCACTCAGTTTTATTTCTTACATGTTTTATTCTTAAAAACATAATTTTATTTGCATTAGAAATTTCAAAAATAAAATTACATTTTTATATTCGTAAAGAATAACAAAACATGTTTTCTAAACTTTAATTTTAAGCTAATTTTTGTTATTACAACCATTTTTATCTAATTTTCTTATAGTAATTACTTTAAACTACATGTAGATGAATATTCTTTATTCGTGTATTGCCTAGAAATTTAAATGCTGTACATATTCCATTTAACATTTCGACAGAATTTTATTTATACATGTTAGCTCTTAAGTTATGTAAAATTCATTTAATTTCCTCCGCATTGTTTATTCAGATACATATATTTGATTTTGAGATTACATTTCATCCTACAAGAAGAATTTTTGTTTTAATTTTTCATTTGTCTAATATACAGTTTAAAGTTCATTATAAAAATTTCATTTAGGTCAGTTTTCAAATAAAGAACACAATAAATGAATAGTAGATAGTAAGATAATTGAGAAAATTATAGGAGAAATAAACTAAGAATATTTTTAAATGGGGCTGTCATAAGTAAACAATGGTTTTTTAACAGTATTTTTTTTTACTTTTTATAAATGATTAATAAAAAGAAATTTTACTGTTATAGTAAACTATATTAAAGTAACATTTCAATTTCAGTCAGAAATAAAGTAAGAGCCATAATGACATAAATGTACAGCTAAAAGTATATATTCCTAGAATTTTCCACGAATACAATTTTTCCAGATTTATTTTAATAATCTATAAATTTTTAAAAGTGTGCCTTTCGTAAGAAAATATTTTTATGCAATGTACTGTTGCAGTACTTTAAAATATAATAATTGTTATCTTTAAGAGGTTTGAAACTTAAAATAAATAAATTTTAATTATTCCTGAAGTAAAACAATTCTGAAAAAAAAACAATCAAACAAATTTATATTTAAAGAATGACTGCTCAGAAGTGATATGATGAATAATCAAATTAAACAATTCCATTCTTGTTTATTGTTTCCAATCGCTTTCCGAAATTCCTCTGAAAATTTTAAGCTTAAATATTTTTCAAATAGTAAAACAGAATCACTCAGGGATCCGAAAAAATAATAATTAAATCTTTTGTCAAATGACAATTGAATTTATAGAAAAAAGTATCTCATGAGTAATAAAATCAGTATTGCTTAAGATTCAAGTGAATCATTTTTGTAATTAGAACTCAATTTTTTTATGTATAAGCATTGTTGACGTCTTAAACATGTAATATGACTTTCCTGATTTCTCTTCAACAAAGTCATGAATAATTGAAAAACTATTTAATAATAAAAAAAATATTTGATATTAATAACTTTAAAACTGTGTATTTCTATTGATTCTCAAAGGTACATATTATGCTGGTTCTTGAAAATATCTTTAATTTTTTGTATTTTATATAATGTATGTTTGTATCTTTAATACAAATAAAAATTTCTACAAGAGTTTTGTGTTAGCGGTTAAAGATCAAAATTATGTCTAAAAGATTTTCGTCAAAATTATAGCTTTATATGTATCTATATAGCAAAAATCAAATTTCAAAAGCATGCTATCAGAATAGAAGAGTTAATCAGAACTCCTGCGACATGCTGTCAGATGTTTTTGGCTGGTAAGCAAATTGAAGCAATACGAGGTATCGATTATAGATATCGAGTATGCATATCGATTTTCTTGATAACGGGAAAAGATCAGGATAAATGATAAAATTTTTGCAGAATAATAGAATAGAAATTTTGTTAAAATTTCAGATTTTGAGTATTTAATTTTTGCATATTAATCAACGTAATCTTTTTCCCCCGATTTTTAATAAGTACATTGTTTTTAACTTTTCCAGAAAATTACTTATTACTGCAAATTGAGGTGAAAATATGAAAGTGTATTAAATATTCGACTAATCTAAGAGAAATTTGTAAGAACCTTTATGATCACACATAAAATGTAAGCGAATAGCCTTTATAAAATATAAACGAATCAAAAGACAAAATAGACGAGATTACTTTTTATGTCTTAGAATAAAGGAACGATCAGAAATATTATCTCTCTCTCTTTATACACATAACTTTTGTGTTAAATTAAATAAAAAATTTTAAAAAAATAAATAATAATAATCGTTAATATTACTCAGAGATGAAAAAATTTTATCATATACATACATACTATAGAATACGCAAAGAATAAATTTCTACGTGAAATGCTAAATAATTATTTCTTGAAATTTACACAAGTATCATGGTAACCATATATACAGTCAAATCTGTTTTTGTACGCTCCTTTTCTATATGATAATTTTGTGGGGGGTTTTGCCATAATAATTTGGGAAATATTATTTGTTGTAAGTATTTATGAAATTCCTGAAAATTGTTTTGCGTGGTTCCTGTTATACAGTCTTTATCTACTACACAGACGCGGATTTGATGATGCACATTTTTTTTAATTTCATGCTAAACAGTCATGTAAAATTGTTGCAACTGTATTATTGTTCTTTACTGTATAAAATAAAGGTAATCACTAAAATTCATTTTGTTAGATCACAGAGAAAATTTACACGGTTGATTTTTTTTTTTTTGCACTCTTTTAAATATAATTTTAACTTTTTTTCCTATTATTTTATGTAGCTCTTGTCAAATATTTTAAAAAAGATTAGAAATGTTTTCCATTGTCTTACTTTATGTTTTTCTTTAAGCATTAATACTATCATTGTAATGTGCTCTTTTCACTCATTTCTTGTGTGTTAATGTTTCGATTGTTCATGATGTTTTTGAATATTTTTATAAGAATGCCTTTATTTAAGAAAATCACACATGTATCCTATGAATGCGTTGATTATCATTTGTTGGCACAATTTCAATACAAAAATTGAATATAAAAAAGAAAGAAAAAGAAATCAATATTCTTAACAAATTGCCTCTTAACATCACAAAAGCACATTATTATTTATTTATTTATTTATTTTTTATTATTATTATTTATTTTTTTTAGAAAATTAAAAAAAATTTTCTCAAGTTCACACATCACGTGTGTTGAAAACCATAGTTCCCATATATAACTAATACTTCCAATTATGATTATTATATTGCAAGACCCGAATGAAGGGATCTGAAAGAATGGGTCATTCAGAAAGGGTCATCTCTTTGACTCCTATTGGTCTAGAGAACCCCACCCAGGGTCCTGCAGCTATTCTGACCAAAGAGAGGGGATGTGGTTTTCACAAAATACAAACGGGGGGGGGGTAGAAATAGGGTTCTAGTAAAAAAAAAG
>BMAV01007309.1:114855-134099 GCA_019973955.1 Trichonephila inaurata madagascariensis
TTTTTTATAAACTTAAATTTAATTTGCTTACAGTAACTAACCAACTTAGTTATCAGAAATTATAACTTAACGTTTAACAAATTAATCACACAAAAAGAATTAATTCGTAAATATTTTAGTCATCAAGATCTCATATACAATAGGACTTTAAAATTAAATTTGTAACACATACATAAGAATTAAGTAAATATCTCTCTAACAGCATATTACTAATATTTCTTTTGTTTTGAGAATAAGCTTGTCTGACTTATATATACTTACCTTTTATTTACAGTTTTCGTCTGATCTTTTCTCTCTCAATGTAAAATATTATTATTACCTACTTAACTCAAGTAATACCTCAACTGAAAGAGAAAAAGATATTGAAGCAAAATATAAAAATTGGCCAAAAGTTTAATGCAATTATCATGAATATTTATGCAAAGTTATTTTTTTAAGATTATTTATTTTAAATATTTTCGGAGTGATAAAAAAATAGGTTTTGAAACATATTCTTGTTATTTAATAAGAAGAAAATTACTTTTAAAATGCTTAAGTGTCAAAAAATATTTTCAATATTAAATATTTGGATGAGAGAAAAAAATTGCATTATACTTTCTTTGTAATTTTTTTTTCTAAAAATGGACAATTTTGTAACATGTTAAGTATGTAAATTAAAATTTTCTCATTATCTCAAATTATAAAAAAATCAGAAAAAAAAATTAATTTATAGAAATATATTTTAAAAAATATATAACACTGAGTGCTATTTTATTGTTTTAATTGTTACAGTAAAATTAGAGCAGTATTACTATAAGAACAAAACTACACTGTCATGAAGTACGCAATAATTCTTATAAAACCTAACCCTTTAAAATTTCCAGTTTTGAGAATAGTTAGATAAAAATCATCACGTTAAATCAGCAAAAATTTTCCACAAATATAAGTTGGATTTTTCAGTAGTTATTCTTCTAAAAATGTTATAAATACTATGTTTCATTTAAAAAATAATTTTTTTATTTAGGTTAAAAGTAAAAGCAACTAATCTTTGTATTCTAAATAAAATAAAAAAGTTTACTTTCATTTTCAGGCTGAAAATTGCTTTAAAAATTTCTTTTAAAAAACTTAATGATTAAAAGAGACATTTCAAATTTTAAAGTAACAACCTAGAAATGAAGCATACAACATTAAACAGTCATTAACAGTCACAGAACTGCAAAGAACAAAAAACATAAGCCTGTAATTGCTTAAGTTAGAAAAGGAATTTTATAAGCTGATATTATTGGCTATACTCAAAAGGCTTAATTATATATATATATATATATATATATATATATATATATATATTTTTTTGAGTTTATAACTTCCCCCTAAAAAAAAACAAAAAAAAAATAGAATATTTTGTTTCTTATACTATTTTAATTTCGCTCTCTCTCTCTCTCGCTTTCTCTCTCCCTATATATATGTAATATATATATATATATATATATAATGTGTGTGTCTGAGTGTGTGTAAGGTGCATATATAAAGTTATGCAATTAATATTTTGAAATAAGAAAGAAACATTTATCTTATAAGTTAAGAATAAAATGGATAAGTTTGTTTTCTTCAAAGAGATGAAGAATTGCTTAAGTACAACTAAAATTAATAAAAACTCTTGAAGATTGTATTCAGGATCAATTTACAAAGAAATTCTCAATGTTATCTATGAGTAATATTAATACACATATCGATTATTTTGTGATCTTTTTCTTACAAATAAACAAAGTATGAATCATGCTTGGTAAAAATGCAAGTCTATAGATAATTTTCATGTAGATAAATTGATATATTATTCACAAACATAGCAATTGTTACAGATATTTAGTTTCTCAAGTTTGTCTAATGTAGTATTCCTACTTCATTTAAAAAGAGGAAAGTTTGAAAAAAAAATTGTATTTGGCAGAAGTTATTGAAAAAACAGAATTTTCATATTGCACTTTAATTCTTGGAAAAAAGCTTTTTAGTTTATTGATACACAATGAATACACAATCATAAAAAATGTCTTTTATAAATTTACTACGCATCAACAAAATACTTTCTGAAAATCGGAGTATAGTGTTGTATAGTGTATAGTAGTGTGTAGTATATAGTGGTGTATAGTAAACAATGTATACTGTTATAAATGTCCAATATTTCTAATTTAATGGTACTTTATTTCATACATGTTATATAAATGCCTTCATTTTTCTATGATACCTCCTTTTGCTTTTTTTATTGATTATAGTCAGTTTTTTTTCTGTAGAATTGTTGCTTTCATTCAAGTACTGATTCCTTGAAAAAAATATCTCGTAAAAATTTTTTTGTGTGTTTATGTTTAATAATATAAAAGGCGCAAGTCATATGCGATAAACACAAATATCTTAAGTTTTCTCTAATAGTTTTTTAGCCTTCTCAAAGTATCGTTTTCTCATGTAATAATTCCTTATGAAATGGAGATTTAAAAAAGTTAAATGGTAAAGTTTTCCCCAATACAAGGTCGTTTGAAATGTTTAGATTTGATTCAACTTCTAAGGTTTTCAACTTTTTAAATTATTCAGTTTTCCTACTTTAAAATACTTAAGTTACAGAGAATAAGTTTCATGTAAAAGGCCCATTTATGATGCATCATTATTATTTTTTCTTTCTAATTTTAAAGATCAAATTATTTTAGATGATGATTAAATTATTGGCCCAAATACTTCTAAGTTTCATTCGTGAAACATGTTACAGACAAAATATTATATATATATATATATATATATATAATGAATGTAATTCATTTATAACTATATCTAGATAAATGACGAGAATTTTTTTAATGGAAGCCTATAGTAAATTTAGAAGCAAAAACGTCGCCCATCCGGTATAGTGGTTAGCGATGCTGACTATTGGGCCTGGGTTCGAATCCCGGAGAAGACATGGATGTTTGTAAAGGTGTAGTGCCTTCCCGGCATGGGGGTACTTTAAATAGCCGTCAAGCCGCACGTCCTCTCGTGAGATTGGTGGAAGGGGAAGAGAGGTGGGAGGCCCCTGAACACCTTCAGAGTTTTGTCCCTCAAAAGTGGGGTGAATCCGAGCTAAATCGTTCTGTCACCTGTATGGTGCTCAAAGCAACGGTTAACGACAGGCGTCACTTAGCCCTTTACCGTGAGGAATTTCGTGGGCCTTGATCTGGCTTTTGCCGATCAGGTGGCATTAGTAACAACAACAACTACAGCAGAAGCAAGAGCTAAGATATAGATAAAGGCTATTACCATGTATTTAAAATGTTATTGTTTTCATAAATTCAAAAAAATATTTTGTAGATGTTAAGTTCTACTTCGGATAATTTTTTACACTCAAAATTTTGCATAGGGCGAATCATTTTTATCATTTTAAGTTTTTTAAAGCCATCGCATAAAAAACGTGTGTGGTGTCTGTTATACAGTATTTCCAAATGTGACCTTGTCTTAGTAAATCGCAAAACTTTACATTTGCTTTAATTGACAAATATTATGCTTGTTTTACTTTTACAGAGAGATTCAATTCTGCTATGAGAAAAAAAAATTATTTTCTAAGCTTAACTATCAGTCAGTTGGAAACAATACATATGTGCTATTACAGTCATTCTTGATATTTCTGATTTATAACCACGTAACATGAGATGCCACAAACAGCTGGAAAATTCACAATAAATATCAGAATCATTGAACAAAAATAGCACATTTTATGAATGTAATGTGAGAAGTATTGGAAAATGACGCTGACTTATATAATTGCAACCCAATGAGAGTTGCTTCCGTCGACACAGCTGTTGCAGTCAACTGATTCTAAGTTTGTATGCATTCTCATCGTAGGTCATTTCAATTATAAGTACAAAGCAATAAACAAATCATGGGGTGACCTATCACATCAGTATCACTTACTAGATTGGCTTTTCATTCGTATAAATTATAGGACGTTTAATTAAAAGTTTTGACAGGTCAAATATGATATAAAAATAAGAATTATTAAGAATCCGAAATTATTTTATGAATTGAAATATTGTTATCTAATAAAAAATCAGGACATTTAAACACACATGGATTCTTAGTTAAATTTAAGGCTACACACAGTACTCTTTTTCAAAAAAAATTTTTGAGGCATTAACAGTAAAAATAATTTATGTTTTACATTCAGATTATTATATTAAGTTGATTCTGTAAGTAAAAAGTCAGTATGACCAGCCATTATTTTATAATTTTAAAAAATTAAGAAATTTTTTGAAGTTTTTTCAAATTTTTATAAAATGCCCGCTTTTTAAAATTTATTAGTCATTTTAAGTGATTTAGGTTTCTTAGATTATTGCAAACCAAAGTTAGTATGGGTTTTTAAAATCTATTCATTTGTTGGTTTTTAATAATTCTTTTTCTAGCTAAACCTGGAAAAAACACGAAAATTTTTTAAATATTAACTTTCAGATTTTTTCAAAAGAAATAACTTAAGATCTCCGACCTAAATCCATACTAAATTTTATACAACATAAGTTTAGGAGTATATACCAAAAATTTCAAGATTCTAGCTTGAACAGAAAAAAAGCCTTGGGGATTAGAAAACACTTATACCTTCAAAATTAAAAGTCTGAGAAAAACACATTTAAAGTTTATAAAGGCATAAAACAAAGGCTTATAATACCCGTAAAGCTCTAATTTTTTAATTTTTTAACCCGTAAAGTTCTAATTTTTTTTTTATTTTCCAATGTATGTTCTACATTAAAACACTATTTTAATTAAATATGACTGAAAATAATGTTTTAAATTCAAAATCTATTTTTGCATAATATTGAGAGCATTTGTTACGACGACAGTTTATTCAGCTTAATCTTAACCTAATATTTTTACAAAAGTTTTAAAACATAAAGCATTTATGTACAAAATAATAAGGAGACTATATTAAGCTAAAATCAACAGGGATGTACATAAAACAATTTTTTTTTAGTTTTAAATATCTGCAGTTTAGCAAGTTTTAGTCACTCAACAAGAACTCAAATACCATAATATAGCACTACTATTTGTTTACTATAATGTAGTTAGGCACATCATGTATATATTTGGTTTTAACTGCAATAACTGTAGTCAGAACACTTATATTCGAAAGTCTAATTGTAGAATCAGCTGAGGACTGAGCAGGAGATATTTCAGCAGTATTCCATCTCTTCGAAATATTGTTACTCACAGCAAATTGAAAAACGTTTTAGCCATGGCATTTTCTCAAAAGGAAAAAATTAATGATGACACTTCTAAGTTATATAAAATATCCTTAAAGCAAAAATTTGCTTTGAAATCAATCTTAATTAATTAATTATGAGAACTCAAAAACTCAAAACATAATCTAGTGGAAATAAACTCAGTAATCAAAACTGAAATTAATAAACATTTCACACTAAAAGAATTAACTGTGCTCAAAAATATTTTTAATTAACTCAATTTAAGAGTGGAAAAACGCTTTAAAATGAAACCGAAACCAAAAAAAAAAAAAAAAAATAGCTCAGAAAACTTCAAATATCTTAAAAACTAGTTTGTTAACAGATCTGAAATTTGGTGGAAAGCTTCTCAATGATATGGGCCACAAGAAAATGCGAAAAAAAAAATCGGTAAATTTGAAATTTGTAGGGTACTGTGTAGCGTTAAATTTTTAATAGTTTAGTTCATTTTAAAAAGGAAGATACATATGTTTTTCCTACAGTTTTGTTATTGACACTAGCAATGACTACAAGAAACGATAATATAAATAAAAAACAAAAGAATACTATAATAAAAGATAATTCAATATGATTTAAAGGAAATATTTGAATAAGGAGATACTAATAATTCTAAAAATTCATTTAAAAGATTTTGAATATTGAAAGTTAATGTATTTGATTTTCTTGCTGGAAAAAGAAAAAAAGGTGATAAATAATTGAAGACAAATATTACTGTTATATTCGTAATTGTTTAAATTGAGTTTTAATAGTTATTTTCCATATTTTTTTGTTATAAGTAAAAGTCATTTCTTTTAAGAAAACAGAACATTTGTTTGGAACACTGTGCTATAAATATATTTGCTACTTCGAATTTTTTGCTCATATTAAAATAATTGCAAGCAAAATACTATAAGAATAGAGAATATCAAATGAAAAAGACGTTTCCCTTTCAAGCTCATAAAAGTTGATTATAAATAATGTCGAATACATAGAATTCTAGTTGTAATTAAAGTTGAAGAAATACATTAAAATAAAATGATGATTGTTTACATATGCCACAAATAGAAGTAATATTTTCTAATAAGTTAGTTAATAATTCAGGCTAAATATTCATGTTAAAAAGTTGATGAAAAGAATGCTTTCGTCAAAACTATGACTTATATTTGAATTCTTTAGTATTAAAATAATCTCTTTGCAAACATACGCAAAATTTCACGTACTATTTTGATGAGTTATTTCATTTCAAAACTGTTATTTAGATACAGATCTTGTTTCTTACGAAATGGAATAGCCGTTTTTTTGTTCGAGTAAAATTTTAAAATAAAACTCATCAGTATCTTCTGCTAGTTTCTATAGAATTTTTAATAAGTGCTCACGCGTTAGTTCAGAGCTTTGATGACATGAAGAAAAATTTTAAATAATGTTTTTAATGGTCCACCCTTCAATAATCTTCTAAGCAATTTTCAATGAGTTTTTGAAAGAATATTTTTTCCTCACTGATTTTACATTTAAAAGTTTGTATAAAATTCATCGTCATATTCCTCTCTGTCCCTTTTTTTTAAGTTCAATGTTCATTCCGTAGATCGTATAAATTCCATATCGTTTGGATTAATGGATTTTGGATGGAATAATTTAAAAATAAAATAAAAAATTAGAAATCAATCCATTTCAGTACTATATTAAAAAATTTTCCAAAAATTGTCTAATTAGCTCACATGCCTTTCGCAAAGTCAGACTTTATTGTAAAAAATTGATCTCTCAGACAGTATAAAAATCTTTAATTTTGCTTTGTTTCATTTAACTCTTTATCTACTGCATTATGATTTACTGCAGTTTATTTCATACAATAATTTTTTTTGAATCACTACATTGAAAATATTAAGGGATATATATAAACAGAATACTCAACTTTGGGAAATTTAATAAGTTAGAGCTAATTAATTAATTAAAAATATTTAACAGTAAAGTAATTATATACACTGTTAACTTAAAATAAAGAGTCAAATAGTTTTCTAAGGTCTTCATTAACATAAAAAAAATAATAAGGTACTTACCTTTTGACAATAATCATTTGTTTCGAACAAAAATGACAATCTTCGCAATCTGCTGAAAACGCAATTTATGTTACAAAACTATTCGCCTTCACAACTAAAATACTCATCACAGAACCCATGCTGCCATTTATCTTGAAAGAGGGGACTTAAAAGAATATTCCTGCAAAGTATCGTCAGAGTATTCGTAAAAATGTTTATTCTATGTAATTTTAAAGTGAGTGGTACTTATAAGTACCATCGGTAGATAAAGAATTAAGAGTTAAGTGGTAAAATGGATCACGATATCTTCAATACTGAGTTCAAAAAACTTAAAACAAATTTAGAAATACTCGCTTTTATTTGCACATCATCATCACCCACAGCTTCGATGTTACGCCTTGGCCTTTCTATCTTGCCCTATCCTGCCTACGCAAACTTTTCCTTTTACTTATACAGATAAAATCGAAAAAATCAAATAGTCAGCTGAGAAAACAACGTGTACTACTGTAAACTTCAACGGCATGTCACAATGCAGATAAAAAAAATAATCGTCATTTATAAATATGAAGCAGCCTTAAATTGAAAAAGAAATTGCAACATTAACTTAACCCAAAAGGCTATCTAAAACAGACAAAATAGGTCTAACTTTGATTACGGATCAATAATAAACAGTTCCAAGTAAAATCATGGTTTGGTTTCCACCTTTAGCAAAGAGAAAAAAAGGGTGCCAAATTGCTCCAATAGTTTGTTTTCTACATAGTACTTCTATCCAATATGACGATAGTAATTCAACAAGTAGGTGACAAATAAAAAATTAAACTAAAATCAGACCCTTATCAAACAAATTACTGTATAACAGAAAGTCTAAAACTGTAAAAGAAGTTACAAAATTAAAGTTTAGAATTATTTGAATTAAATAATCTGAACCAATTTAGTTTAAAAAAAATAAAAAAGAAATTGCATTGATTGAAATCAAAAAGCCATTTGAGACACAAAGTTTTGTTCTAATTGATATCAACAAAGCTAGGGCATAAACTAAAAAAAGAAATTACTATATTAACATTGTTAAAAGCTACCTAAAATAGATGAATCACAAAGACAATTATAGCTTAGAATTACTGAAAAAGATCAAACGGATTTAGTTTTGATCGAACTATTATACATTCAAAATGAAAAAGTAGAAGTAAAAGCACAACCTGTGTCGCCATAAACCAAAACGAAGCTCTTGGAATAATTTTTGGAGAGGTTTTAATTCTTCAACAAAGAATAAAAAAGTGAATGAATAAAATAATAAATATAAATATACTAATAATTATATATAAAAATATGTAACATTTCCCAAACAACAGCATTAGGTATAATTTGTCGCATTAAGAGATAGACGTGATGTCATATCACCAAAGCTACGAAGAATTACTTCAAAATCGAATTTTAAAAAATCTAAAGCGAATTTCGGAAACAACTCTAAAGTGCAAGCCATTATCACCCATAGCTTCAACGTGCCAAATTTCAAACGTCTGGCTCTTTCTGTTTTTGTCTACATCGTAGACACTCACAGAGAAACTCTCTATTATTAGTATGGATGCTCAGATGAAATGCTTAGAGATATAGAGTGTTTGGGATATTACATACGCAAGCGCGCGCATTTTGAAATACATACTTTAAAAGTTCGCAGTAACATTTGCTAAGATTCTTTCAGTATTTATTTATTTATGAGTTTAAAACTGAACGATAAATATTCTGTCCTTGGAAATGATTCCCTTTATGAGGCAGTTTGATATTATTATGAAAATTATTTTAATTTTATTCAATTTTTTCAATGTACATATTACAACTGTATTGTAGATGTGATTCTCTGTTCTTGCATGCCACTGTAATGGCCAAGAAATTTGTTATGATAATAAACAAAATTATTTAAATCTGTAGAATGTATTGCATTGATTCAGAAGAGATATCGAAAATTAAATTAAATGTAAAGTTTAAGTTGTGAACTTAAGGTATTCAAGAGTATGAATTCAGAATACTATGACATGTTCTAAGTTTCAGACATAGATTACTTAGAATTAAAAGACTAAATTAAAATCATCAATATTAAATACCATTAATTTTAATGAAATGGTTTTGGTTCCTTAAAAATACATTATGTGTTTTTAGCATAAATACGCCGAGTGTATTAACTAAAAAGAAGCAAGGGACTCGATGGAAATTAAGATTATCTTTATTTTTAAAAAATTGCAAGTGGCAAACCAGAAATTTTTGAAATTGGCTCCTATCTTATTAAAACGATGACAATGCTCAAGAATAGAAAAAATATAAAATATGAGCACACTAAATATACATACGTACATATACATATGTACATGTATGTATAGATACAGTTTCGTATAGCTATGGGGATGTAAAACTCCCATAAGGATTGCTGTTCAAATTTAAATTTTAATAATGTAATTTGTGAAATTATTCTTGAGATACGGGATGGAATAGGAGAACCCCACTGCATGAATAACATTTCTCTCCCCTCTCCCCTCTATACACACGTGCACAACGTCAAACAAAATTTTTTAGATAAAAAATGTTAGGCTAATACTTTTTTTCACAAAGAAGAATATAAATATACATACAAAATTTTGATGGAAAATTCTTTTACAGTTTAACTATCCAGAAAAATCAAATTAAGTATGCATTTTAATATTTTTTAATTGTTTCCAACCAAAATTTTAGTAATATGTTTACCAACTATCAAGTTAAAATTGTTTAAAATTAAACTAAAGCAATAATTTGTGTATTATTTCTTATAAAGATACGCATCCTTCCTTACTATTAGAAGAGTTTTCCATGGCTAATTTCAGTTTATCATTGAAATTTCATTTAATGATCGTTTTTAATTAAAACCCAGGCACTAATACCGCTCTATTTACTTTAAATACGTTAAATTCATCAAAATTTTCACATAAAGTTTAAGATATATATATATAGGCACACTCGTATACACCCCATATTCTTAAATATGAAAGTTGAAACCTCAAAAAAGAGTTATTGGGAAGGATATGACTGAAATAGGTAGATGCAACGTGCATGTATCGAAAACGAAATCTTTCCAGTATCGTAAGTATTAAAAATTTTATTTAGGAAATTAGTTCTATGTTGGCGCTCTCTAGACCTAATGGAAGCTGCTAACCGGCTGAGCACTGACTCGTTTATTTGACGGATATCCTCTAACGGAATTGTTTGCAACGCACATTCCTATAAGCAAGTTAGATCGGCAAGATCCAGAGAAAATCCGAGATGCCTACTAATGTAAACGTGTTCTATATAGGAAAAATATAGCCATCACGTTGAGAAGTGTTTGAGAAGCACGAAACGCCAAACCATTAGATTCAAGATCGAATCCACAGGGCACTGTTGCAAACGTGACTGGAGGTGTGCTACAGTGAAAAGTAGTCAATGCAGAGGTCTACGTGACCTACGCGTCTATTCACTGAGTTGCCAATAATGGTTGTTGTAGTCACTGGTGTCCCAGTTACGTATCGAATCATTGATAAGGATGCATCAAGGACTGTGAGCGTGGATGTATCACACTGTCCTCAAGTTCTGACCACCAAGCTTCGGATAACGCATAATCTGCTTGCCTCTCTTAAATTGAGACACCTGCTCATACTTTTCACTAATCCATCTGAGAAGCATTGGTATAGTTCATGTGGGTTGACGAAACCACATTCGTATGGAAGTTATGCCTTAGAAATAGAATGTCCTCTGTTTTATACACCATCCGGATATTCCACTACAACACAATGGTTCCCAAACTTTTTTAACCCAAGAACCGCTTTTTATAGTCAAAACTTGCCCACGGTCCCCCAAGTGAAAAAGCTACATAAATGTATAGTATAAAAATAAAAAATTTAACAAAAAATTTTATTGAAGAATTATTTAGTGAATTATAACTTTTGTTTAAAATAAATTAATGACTTGGAAGAACTTGATGAGGTGTTATGAGTGTATTTATGTCCGTCTCAATGTTTGTGAGTAGCAATGGCAAATCCCCAAGACCACTAGTTTTTAGTTGGTTTCTTTTTTTGTGTGAGGAGGTTCTTTACGGCACTGAATCTACGTTCTACCAAACTGGAAGAAGGGAAAGTCTGGGTTCTGTGCAATAACCCATAATTCAAGATAAAAAATTGAGACCTGTTTTTGTAACTAGAATTTGTGGTATCCTTGTTCAAACACTGTGGACAACAATACATTAATAATTTGACAACAAACCCCTCATTTGTGAATATTTCAATAACATGCTCCTGTATTATTATGGATCAGAGTTAGTTCAAGCGCAAAAGGGTTCAACACCCTGTCGGAAATATCCAAGTGAATTAATGTTATTTATTTAAATTTCCACATAAAAATAAAAAAGGATCAAAACTTTCTATTTTATATTAAACCTTACCTAGGCCCCTGATATTATTCAGGGACCTCAAATCAATTTTAATTTTCCATGGATCTCCTGAATAATATCGAGGACCTCTGGGGGTCCATAGGACCACTGCACTACAATATGCTGAAACTCCAGTTAAGTGAGTCATTGGCAGCCAAAAGTTATTCATTTGCATATTTTGTCATAAAAAATGTTTATACCAATTTCCTCCCACAAATATATGTATAGAGAGAGAGAGTGGGAAACTTAGTAAACTTTTAATGAAATTTTAAGATATTTTTTTTATTTCTAATACGATTACTTAAAACAAGATTTTGAAGTTTTTAATAACTATGAAATTCTTTTTCAGACTTATAGTATTAGCTCCAATGTACAATTGACAATTATGCCCTTTAACACAAGAAAGACTGAAACTTAGTATATACCTATATTGCCCAAAAGCAGTCAAAATGACTGCATTGTGAAAGAATGATTAATGTGTAAAGAAATTTTTTTTAAATTAACTTTTGATATGTTTTATATTATTTACAGTCATATAACAAGCTATTATTAAATATTAATAATAAAAAATTTTACTTCACTTGGAAAAAAATATATTCTAAAAAAGTCTAAGAAGTTGCACATTATATATGTAATTGTTTTTCTAATTGAAGTTAAAAAGCAGTCAAAATGACTTCCTTGGGCAATCTAGTGTTAAAAGATGAATGGTTCATTCATTACACTAAAGTTGGATTCATTTTTCACTTAGCTTTCACTTAAAATGCTTAATAAGCATTAATATGAACAGGTGATTGATGTTCTAGACAAATATAATCATCACAAAAAGTAGAACTGTCAAATGAAAATTATTAGTAAAAGTATTTACAACAATGGACGATAACAACAAAATAAGAGATTAACTTCATATTAATTCAGTGAAAGATGTGATGCCTGTATTTAAATGTATTAAATTAACGAGGCAGAATATTTAAATGTCTCCTGAAGCACTGAGATTATTTAGATATAAATTTAATCTATATTCATGTGTTCGTTTCTATATTTTTAATCATAAAGAATGAAAGATTCACTTCATTCAAAATAATTTGAGATCAAGTTATTTGAGAGAAGTTCTTCAGTTTGCAAATGTTCTTAACTGTTCGTGAAAGTCATAAAATTTCTATGTGAGCATTTGTGATACATTTTCATAATCTGCAGCAGAAATGGGGCAATTTAAGGAAATCTCCTTACAAAAGTGCATGCTGTTTCTAAAGCCTTAAATAATCCAATTGAGCGTATTTATTCCCAACAATAAAAGACACTGATGCCATTTTAATAAATATAAATTGAAAAATTTAGAATCTGGTGGAAAACGTTTGCATTCACTACGGAAGACTAGTATGCGATTATAGCGTGTGATCTATAAATGTTATTGTCTATTTGAATAAGTAATGCAATATTCCTTCGGAGAGATAGAAATTTCTGTAAATTAAGTAAGTTTATTTGACTACACTTTGCGTGTGTGCATGTATGTGTGTGTGCGCGCGATTGCAAGAATGCTATTTGCTCAAGTTTTTAACGAAAACAGATGTATCTTTTAAATTATTCTATTATTGGTGGGAGGTTACAAGTTTAAATCTTAGCAGTTACTTTTCGCAATATTTTACAGAAACCTTTCTTTATATTACATATCATTAAAACTCGAAATTCATTAAGTAGCCATATAATAACACTGTTTAATGTAATGAACATATTTATGATAAAATAGTACATCTCAAATATCCAAGTTAACGCACCTTAAATTGCCAGTTAATAGCCCATTATATATGTTTCTTTCACAATAAAATATTTTTGAATGCAAGAACTATCCACTGGCATACAAACGTCTCTCTCTCAAATAATCTATCTAAAACAAAAATCCCAAAATTAACCTCGATTATAATTTAAATTAAATTTGATTTTTTTTTACTTTTGTATTAAAAATAACTGGATAGTAAACAGTGTACTTATTCTTGAAAAAGTTTTTAAATTGTCTATTAGGTAACAGGAAGCACTTAGTAAAAAAAAAAAATCAAGAAATAAATAGAGAATAGTAGAATTTTTTTAAATGAGACATGGATGTAAAACAAATAATTAACATCAATTATGTTCTGTAAAAAATTAATTCTATAAGGGTTTACTTCAGTAAATAACGTCAGTTATATATATATGGATGTTAATTTTGTTCACTATCAAATGTGATATACTTGAATATTCAGTATTTTTAATCTTACCTATTCATGATATTTCGAGTTTTTTAGGTATGAACAACATATTTTTTCTCAAAGCAGTAAAGTGGATAGAAAATTACAGGATCTTGGAGCAAAATCTTTCTAAATGCTTAGAAAAAAGTCCTTGTTAATTCCTCTGAAAAATTCTAATTTTTCTTTGTGTTAAATTTATTAGCATTCAAAATATATTTTGAAAAGCATTTTTGTGTGTGTGTGTTTAAGAATTAAATATCTTCTGGTTGAAAGATATTGAATTCTACACAGATTTTTATTTCTTCTTTAAAAATAAGCTATTTAGTTTAACATAAATGTTTCATTATAAATATTTATAAGATTTAAAAACATTGCGTAATTTTCATACACTTATAGTTTTAATTATTATTGTGTGGTAATATATTTTGGTAAATTGTGCCATTGTAAATCGCTTAAAACGCTCGATGATTTTTAATACAAACCGATGGAAATGAAGATTAAAATAAAACAACTTTTTTGTTTTTGAAACATTTTTCTAAATGCTGAAGAGGAGGGGGTTGCCAGCTCAGGTGTCGTCCTTGCTAATTGACCGTGGTTCAAAACTTCGGGGTCTGTTGCCAATAGCCCTCGTGTTGCTTCAGAGTGCGACGTAAATTTTTATCAGATCAAATCAAAATCAAATAAAGAGCTGAATAAAATACAAAAATTTCAAGAAGAAGAGGTTTTAGGATAATTTTGAAAAGCAAGAGATAAAATGGTTAAAAAAAATATGAATATTTTGAAGAAAACATAACTAAAAACTATCATAAATATTTTTTAAATTATTATTTTTGTGTAATCGTTTTCAATGATACTCAACAATGTAATATAAAAAAAAATTTGGCATATTTTCTGTTTATTTCTGTAATCAAATTGAAGTAAATTTTCTTGATAAGTATTTAAAATAAAAGAATTGTTACAGAATTTTGTTTAACGAGAAAGGGCAATATCTGTGGATTTTTTCCATATTAAACTATCATATACACATGTATGATTTTTTTTAAAAAAAATTCCAAGCAAAATATTACATATATAGGTATGAGAATATTTATTAACGCTTAGTATTTTTAATATCAAATTAGAAAAAAATAGTTAGGTATATTATTTGAATGCATATTTAAAAATACAAATTAAATTAGAATTTAAAAGAATAAAAAATAATGTGCTTTTATACATCCAAAAAGTATTTTTATTATAAATATTATCATTTAACATTATTATCCCTTCAGAGCATATAGTGGCAATTTTTGAGTAATTTGATCCAAGTTTTCTAAAGCTACAGAAAATATTTGAACACCTATCTTTTAATATGCATTCAATCTCCTATTTATAAGTACTTTTTAGAGATGTTATATTCAGATATACACTCTGACCCCAATTTAACAAATTTCGCAATTTAATGTGAATTCTTCTCTTTCCCCAATTAAAAAGTTTGTGTTAAAAAAAAAGGATTTTTTTTTCAAATTGTCCTTTTTGTCCGGAATGAAAAAAGTATTTTTCTTTAAGTAACGAATTTCGATGGGAAAAGGTGCAGATGATTCAGGAGTGCAACCTATTGTGTGAGTTTTGAATAGGTTAGGAAACTACCTTCTTATTTCATCCAACTCCACAACGCAAGGGATATCTTAAGATTATAAAGATTATGTTACATTTGATGACGGACTGCCTATCTGTGCAACTGAAGTTCAGAAAATTGTTGATTTGTTGGAGTCAATAAATAGCGATTTTGATGCAGAAATTAAAACTGAAACTTATAAAAACTGTTAGATTTTCTAATGATTTAGATCAGCGATACTCAACCTGCGGTCCACGGGCCACATGCGTCCCACCGAGTCTTTTTAAGTGGCCCGGTCATGGCCCATTGCTCTGAGAAATTTACTTATTTAAAAACATTGTATTAAAAATTTGGTTGGGAATTTTTTGTCAAGAAATCAAATATATCAATTTTGCTTTTTGCTGTCAGTGTCGTACGGGTACGAATTGATATTCTTTTTCTACTTGGAACGGTTACTGATAGTGATAACAGACAAAAGTGGAGTAGCGACAATTTTATGGATGGAACTAATTTTTAACTATCTTTCATATCTTGCAAGCAAAAAATATTCGAAGAAAATATATCGATTCAAGACGATTGGGAGGTTGACTATTTTGTAGTGAAAAACAAACATGTGAATCAGTAGTTGTTTGAGTTGTCACGAAAGTGCTGCATTTAAAGAATACCAATAAACAGGAATCTTTCAATGATACTTTTCCTCGAAGATTTCTTTCAAGTGGTGATAAATAGGCTTTCTTGAATAATTCTTGAAACAGTAACAATGTGTTTTGTCACTGGTAATATCACAGCGGTAACAAAGACATATCCTATGAAGTTTGTTATGTTATTGGTAATCATATGAAACCGTTTACTGATGCAGAAATTGTGAAGGAGTGATATTTAAATGCTTCTAATTTAGTGTTAGTGACAAAAACAAAACAAAAAAAATGTATAAAATAATAATTAAATAAAGCAAAACAAGTAATATTTTGATCAATTTTCCACATTTTAAATTCCCAATGTTGTTTTGGTCTTAAAGAATTTCTCCAACCCACCCCCCTCTCCATTTATCCTCATATTGAGGCCCGCAAGAAATAACTGACTTATGTAAAAAAAGGTTGAGTAGCCCTGCTTTACATTGTTTGGAAACTGTGGAAACGTACCTCATGCAACGGGATCCAAATGAAGCGGTATTTTCTTTCCTGCATCAAGTCAACAAAAGAACTCTTTCGAATAAGATATTGTAAAACATCTATTAGTTAGTGTTTTAAAACTTCCGATTAACTGGTAAGTAATGAGTCACTAACAGTATTTTTAGCTGTTGAATAAAAAGTGTGTAATTTCTACACGGATATTTTTTGTGTAGTTCCTTATTATAGAATTTCTAAAAAGTAAGTGCAAAAAGTTTGTCTTTGTTTGGACCCCGATATAACGAATAACCCCGCTTTAGCGAACAAAATGTTTGGAATGTTAAATCGGGGTCCGACTGTTTAACTTGCTAACATTTTCTTTGTAAGTATTCATTTATTTCCACAAAAGCTGAAACAGTTAAAGCATGAAAATATTACTTCTTTAACTATCTTCATTTAAAAAAAACTTGTTCACAGCAATCTAGTAGTCTTGTTCGCAAGCTCATGACTGACATTATTTCTGTTAAGTCATGAATTCGCTTTCTGGTGCTCCTAAAGTTCCTCCATCTAAATGCGCTGATGCACGATAAATTCATCGATTCTCTAAGTCCTCACGTGAAAGTTTGGAGAATGAGTGTTAACTTAGATGTCGCCTTCGTCAGTTGACTGTGGTTTAAAATTACTATCAGATCATGAAAATCATCTGTAAAGAAGCTAAATCTTCATTCAAAAAACGCACACCATTTTTCTCACACATTTTCCTGAACCCTTTCAATGGCAATTATTTCTTAGTGAAACCACCTGTTCATATATTTCTTTAGAGCATAAAAATCAGAGTAATTTAATAAAGTGATTAACTACATTTAGAAGTAAAAAAATCCCTTCCAGAACAATTTTTATTAAGTTTCTTTGATTTTTTATGTGTAAAAGAAATATATGAATAAAAGAGGTTTAACTATACAACAACAATCCCTCTGTGTGTGTAAAGGTTTTAAAAGATTACATTTCATATTCAAAAATTGTAATGTTTGTCAACGGTGAAAACTGTATTTCATATATAAATTACATTTATTTATTGTTAAATACTTTTTTACCACACATTTCCTTATTATTTACTTCCACCCTTTCTAAAATTAATTTTTATTTATAATCTAGTTCGAGCTTAGTATCGCTGAAGACCCTCTGTGGTGGTTTGCTTCTCAGTAATCCCTAAAGGGAAATATGTGTGAACCTTTCCTAACCGATGAGGAATTCAAATCAGTCTGTAAACAACTTTGGCCGATAACAGAACCCCGAAATCGGTGGGTGTGCCTACCCACAAAATAGTAATTTTTAATTAATATTAAACTGTTTGTGTGTCGTTAAAGCAAATATTTTGAAAAAAAAACTGAAAATAAGGACTGATACTTTGAACACGCAACAAATATGCGACACTCTCCGTGTAGAGGGCGATGTACGTTAAATATGTCGAAGCTTAAACGGCCTCCCATGGTGTGATGTGGAAATTAGGAGAGGTTGTGCCAGTTTAGGTGACGTCCACATCACTTGCTCATGGTTCAAAATTACGAGGTCCCTCACCAATAACCCTCTTGTAGCTTTATAGTGTGCGACATTATTATAACTCTCTCATTTTTTATAATGCACTTATATTTTTATTATAAGATATCATTATTTTTATTCTTATTTTTTTTAATAATATTGTTATCATCTCTGTGTAAAAAAATCTCTTGTAAGGAAACAAACATGTTTTATTAAATATCTAAAAATTCATGAAATCCAAAAGGAAAAGTAATTCTTATAGCTTTAATATATGAGTAGGGAAATAATTATTTCAATATAATCAAGACTATATCGTGTACCATGGAGTTTAAGCAATAAATAAATAAAGATACTCAATACAATTGCTGCACAGTATTTATACACACCAGGCAATTTAAAAAGTAAAATGAATCCAATTTTTAGGTTTATCTTAGTTTACTTGGGAAGAAAAAATGTAATTTAAGCTGCTGAACGTCACAAGGGGAAACAAACATCTTTCATCATAATAGTTTGATAAAATTTACGCACTGGTAAATTGTATAATAAAGTAGAAAGTTGAATAATTATATATATACGAAATTAATCCTTTTGGAATTCTTTTTAAACAGCTATTTTGTGATTGATAATTTTTATTAATGTCCTTGAATATTGTTGAACTTCTACTTTCATTTATTCCTTAAAATGCTTCGCGTCAATTGTGTTTATAATGGCTTAAAAGTTTTGACAATATTTATTCCAAAACACGGGAGATCCAAACTAAAAAGTTGAAAACTTTAAGACGGAAACAAGCTGCTGCTGCACTAATTGAACTAACTCCCTTATCAAGCATATTCTAAGAGCAAAAGCCGACTCCTGAACTACAAATTCAGTCATTTTTTATTTATGCACCTAGAGTTAGTAACAAATGTTACAGAACAACTGCCCTCCGGAAACTGCAGTGCATTATAATTTTAAATGGCGTAAAACGAACTGAACCAGTACTCAAATAGTGGAGAATTTTCATTAAATATGAACACCTCCTCAGTCGGTCTAACCTATTACAGGACAAACTGTTATTACGGTACAGAACGGAAGATGCTTATTTCTAATTTGTGAAATGTAAAACTCAGCATTCTCTCTGGAA
>BMAV01007309.1:144099-177209 GCA_019973955.1 Trichonephila inaurata madagascariensis
AGAGGTTCATCTTTCGATTTTCTTTCTAAACTACATAAATATATTTTGAATTCATAAACATTATAAATAAAAAAAAAGTATTTATTCATACCTTTTTATAAATTGACATATAATTATTTTACATATCTTACCTATAAGAAAGAAAAAAAAAAAAAGAAAAAAAAAAAAAAGGAAAGTTTTTCTCTTATTTATCCATTTCCTGAAGAATTAAATTTTTTTCTTTGATGGTCAAGCACTTACATTTTGACATTTTCAAGCTAAAAGAAACGCAGTTACCAGTCCGGCTGATCAACACTACAAATGAACGGAGACTAGTTAAAGGACACGGGGACATTAGATAACTCCAATAAGGATGAAAGGGGATATCAAAGATGTTTCAAGTGAACTGGACAATGGGGCTAAAGATTGCACTTCTTGGATGAAACACCCATAATTCTATTACTCTCGGAGAGTTAGGCATTTAATAAAACCAGTTCAAGATTTAAGACCCCCATAAAATGTGTTTAAAGACAGAATAATTTGAAATGCCGAAAAATACTTCAAGAATAGGGAGAAAAAAATTGAATCACAAGAGAAAAAGTTCATTACATAGAAAATGCACTTAACTATTGGGAGGTTATTTTACGAAAAAAATCGTGAAATGTTCTTAGTTCCAGGAAAAAGTTCGTTATGTAGAAAAATTCGCAATATAGAGGGGCGTAATATGGAGGTTCGACTGTATATTCGGAAATGTTGAGCGTCCATTTTTTCGAGGCGGGTGTATTCAGAGCGCTATAATTTACACGTTCTATTGAATATTTTTGGCATAGTCTTAAAATACATATAAATACATGATAAAAAAGTTAAAGTTCTATCATTTTACAGATCGACCAAAAAGAAATTCCCTAAAAATGCTTGCAAAACAGGCCTTCACATGGGTTAACCCCCTTAAAACAATAACATTCTTCTGAAAATCATCTTTTGAAACTCCCAACCTAGTCGGATGCCTTAAGGACTTTTAAAAATAACTTATTAAATATTTTAGGCGCGAAATAAAAGCTTTCATTCCCTTTTAATATAAAGGTATTCCAACAATGAAGATTTTCAATGTAATTGCTTCTAATAAACTTTGGGTTAACTGTCATAGATACTATATACAGGGGATACGAAAAACGTGCAGGAGTGGAAAGCGTTCACATGATAAGGCAGTTAGTAACCTTATGTAACAGAACATGATAATCTGTGCACTTTTGGTTGATGTACAGACGTCAGATAGAACAAAACTAGAAGTGGAAGTAGAAAATATCAATTCAATATACAGGTTAAAGCTCGTTACTTAAGTTGTAACCAAACTTATATAATTATTCACTTAAAGGATTTTAAGTGATAGTAAATTCAAGCTATATACTTACTATTAATACGAGTCTCATACTAACTGTATCAGTAAGATATCTTTATATTTTAATTAGATTGTTAATATTCAAATAATTACACTTAAATTTAATTAAGATATAAATATTTGTTTCTGTAACTCTTATAATCTTCAGTATTAAATACGTTAAATGAGACTGATATGTGAATGAATGGTATTAACATATATATTCTTCAATTTTACTTAAAACGTAGAGGCATTCAGTTTTATTAGAAATACAGATATGTGCTTTTTAAATTCTTTGATGTTTTTGAATCTAATTTAAAATTTTTAAGCTGTTATTTGAATTAATGCATATTGCATTTCATTGAAAAATTAAATTGATAATTGTTTTTAAATAATGAACCGAATATCACGGGTTTTTAAATTTAAATTTATTTTTAGTAATCAACAATGACACACTTTTCCAAATAAATTTTAGATTTACTACTTTATTCACATTGTAAAAATTCAAAGCTTTCACAGGATTTATCTAAATTTTATTTGATTCCAACTATCCCTATAACAACTATCCCAACCATTAAGGTGTCTGTCTAGTTACGGGAACATTTTTTTTGAAATATTGCTGAAAATTCATCTTTAAACTCATTTTTTGTTTAATTATAAATGAAAATTTATAAAAATAACAAAAAAAAAAAAAAAAAATTCAATAAATTTTTGTAAGAAAATAGGCAATTTTAGGTTAAAATTAAGCATTTCTTGCACATCAGGGCAAACACTGTAAGATAAATTATAATGCAAAAAATAAAAAATGCTGTTAGACTTTTATTCAGAAAGCAGTTACCTATGCATTGATTTATCATCTTTGAATAATTTAAATTTATCACAAAATTAGGGGTCAAAAAGTGCACAAAATGCAGATATTTCAAAAAATTTGCATTTATCACAAAGAAAAACAATCATAATAATGGTAAATATATTGTTTTTTCTTAATCTGTAGTTCACTGCATGCATACTATAAAAATAAACAATGATACAAAATTTCATGCAATCATCTTAAGAACTTTTTGAGACATCATGTTTGCCGTAAGATAAAATATGGAAAAATCTGTTTCGAAGAAAAACGCATTTAAAGATTTAAAATAAAATCTTAAAAGTTTATGCAGCTAAAACAACCTAAAACCTCTTTGTATCAAAAGAATAAACTTTTTATAATCACAAATCAGTATTATATATTTGGTTCAAATTTTCTTAAAATTTTTTTACCAATTTTATAGAGTCAAAAAAGCTTTTCTTAGTCTAAATACATAGTTTTTTAAAATACAAATTAGAGACATAAAAGCACACAAGAAAAACTTTATTACATTAAAAAATAATAGTTTTTATAAGAAAAAACAGGTCTATATTTCCACTAAGTATCTTAGAGCTTAAGAAATTTGTAATATAGAATATATTAGTGTGTCTTATTTTATCAGTAAAAATATAAATATTCACGAAAATTTCTTTAAAAAAATATTGCTTATCACATAGGTTAGAAGAAATTATCCTAAAAGGCATATAAAGAACAGCTTTTAAACTTTCCATATGAATACAATTTGCCTTTTTTTTCCATCGTTAGTAATTTTATTTTCTAAGCACATTTTCTTTTTTCCGGAGACAGCTTCCTAAATTCTAAAGAGTGTCTCGCAAAAGTTAAAATGTGTTCCAAATCAAATTTTACAAATCCATGTACAAGATCTTAGGGAGGGTAGTATTTGCATTTTTAGTTATATATATATATATATATATATATATATATGTATAATGAAAATAAACTAGTATATCACAAATTAAAAGGAAACGTTAATAATGCACCTATGCGAAATGTTTCAAGATTAATAATTGTATTTTTAAGTAAAATACTCCATGAAAAGTGTTACTCTCTAAAAAAGACTTTCTAAGTAAATTTCGAAACCTTTAGGTATATATTTCAACTTTTTGTCATCAGCTGACTCAGTATTATTGGGATTAGCTGTGTCAACATTCACATTATTGCTAGCAACAATTATGAAGAAAATTCCATTAAATCGCAGCTTCTTAGACCTCCCAGATCTTGCTGAGGCATATTTAATTAATATTTTGTCTTTTAGAAGACAGTTTCCTATTAAATATATATATATATATATATACATATAAAGTTAAATATGAAACAAAATATCGAGAAGCAAGGACATAAGAAAATCGATAAATGATAACAAATGTACGAATTTATTTGCCAAATTTTACTAAAAACTAATAAACTATTTTTAAAAAATATCACCATGTCCCCTCATTAGTTTATACCTAAATTAATATTTTTTAAATAAATTTGATCAAACACCAAAAAGAAGGTGTAAAAATGCAAACACTTTCGGTTTCGATATATAACTTCCGTTTTTACTGCTCTTTCTTGACAAAAAAACTGCTAAAACTTCTTAAAGAATTCAAGTATAAACAAAAGTACGGTATTCTTAGAAAGCAGAATATTCAACTATATAAAATTTGAAGTAAAAGAAAATTCATCATTTTCATCAAAACTGACGTTTTTGCACTAGTCAGGCATCTTAAAAAATTTTAAGAATATTAATGATAGAAATTTAAAAAGAAATTAGAATCTTAAATGGAATTTACATTTCCATCTATTTAAATTCTGTCAAGCATTTTTATTACACTATTGATCTTTTTAATACCAATTTAGAAATTTCCCGTTTCATAGCATTAAGCCTTTATAAGAACATTTTTTAACATTTTAAAATATACTTTATATGCGTTCTTTAGTAAAAAAATATTTTAATAAATATAATTGAGACTTTTGATATAGTGGTTCTGGATTACCTTTTTCTCTCCCTTTCTCAGAGTAGATTATTGCGGGCTGCGGTAGCCCAGTGGTCAAAGTATCAGATCATGGCAGGCATGTCATGAGCTCGAGCCCAGTACCACTAAAGACCCGCCGTGTAGGGCAGCGATGCACGTTAAATCTGTCGAGAGCTGAAACGTCCTCCCGTTGGTGTGGTAGTTAGGAGAGGGGGGTGCCAGTCCAGGTGTCATCCTCGTCACTTGACCGTGGTTCAAAATTACGTGGTCCGTTGCCAAAAGCCCTCGTGTAGTTGAACAGTGCGACGGACGTCAATATTCACTCACTCACTCATAGAGTAGATTATTTATGCATTTCAACTGCAGAGTGAATAAATAATTGCAATTGGGCGATCCACCTATTTTTTTAAAAAAATATTTATTCCTTTCTTTAGATTTCAATTTTTTCGTTGACCAACACATTAATATTTGACTTTAACATACGTAACGTCTAAAATGTAATTGAAAAATTCAGTTTGTAATGACTTAAATTGAATTCTAAACTTTATAGCTGTTGTTCAATTTTTCTTCTCATACACCTAAATGGAAATATTATTATCTTATACGTTTTGCTGTATTTTGTGGAAATGCATAATTCAATTTAAAACAGTGCATATGCAGTAATACACGCTGCAACTCATGTTATCAAAAAAATACCTTATTTTTAATCTCACAACACATAAAATACGTTTTGAGAGAAGAACCAAGAAGTGTATAAGAATCTTAATTAAAACAATTATATCTCTCTTTAAAGTACTATATATTGAAAAAATCTCTCTCCCTCTTCCCTCCTCTCCATCTCTCTCTGCATTTATATATATATTGGGTTTGATTTTAATGTATTTCATCTCTTATCAAACATTGTGCTCCTGCTCTTAATATGTATTTTTTTTTATTGTAATAAATACAATTTCTTGGCAATACAAATGAAAAACATACTCCTATGGTATCTTACATGTTTTAAGATGTTATTCGAAATGCAGAAGTATTTTGAAAATGCATGACCATTCCCTCTGTGTATTATTGGGCATCTAGTCCACTGGCACTGAGACAGAACTCTGTCTATTTAAGTGCTAATTCAGAAATGAGAGTCACTGAAGTTAGACATTTCAAAAGAATTTCTAATATCAAAGTATGACTGCTGATGAAGAGAGTCATTCATTGGAAAGGAATTCCTTCTGAAAGAGTTACATTTACAAATAGAGAGACCCTCTTTACTCTCACATTTTAAGTGAAATAGTAAAAGTTTGTGAAATCCATTTGTGAAGTTTTAATAACAAAAGAGGTGCTTTGGGAGATTCTTTTTTGACGTGAATATATGAATATTAGATGTAAATTTTACATTTACTTAAAAATGTTAAAACAAGAATATATTACTAACACGGTGGCTTTCTTTTTAGGCATTGTAAAGATTTTCATCTCAGATTGGATTTAAATATCTCATTTAATCTTCAAATCAATTAAAATGTTTAAAAATCCTTCATGACAAATTCAGTAAATGTATTAAAAAAAGTTAATATAGTTGACTACTTTGTTATATCCAATATAAAAGAAGCCAAATTCAATTAATCGCCAAATTAGGTGAAAGAGAATATTACAATGCATCATTTGCATGATTAGTGATTTAACCCTTTGTGTTTCAGTGCTTCACTGCATGGAACACCTGAATTCACTAGCTGCTCAAACCGTTAAATTCCACTACAAATGAATAAAAATGCATTTTGAAATGATTTGTTAAATCACTTTGAACTACCTTTTATAATCATGGATGGCAGCAAAATTTTAGTTCGATTTATTTATTTATTTATTTGAAAATACTTAAGCTCTGCTTAACTCTGGTCTTTATAAATTCCTGTATTTGCAAAAAAAACATTGCATATAATTTTTTAATACTTAAAAAAAAAAGCTTGACAAAAAGTTTTAATGTTATTTTGTTGGCTATTCTCTAAGCCATTTACTCTATACATTATTTTTAATGCTTTATACGTAAAGCACGAGCACAATTCTTGACCACCCACAAAATCAAAGTGGTACATGCAGTTCTCACAAGAGTTTATCTGGGTATCCTTTTAGGGTTAAATAAATTAGCCCTACCTCATTTTTTTGTTAAAATTCCAACTTTTAAGGGTAGTGAAACACAAAGGGTTAAGTAAAAAAAGTAATATAAAAATCATATATCTTCCCCTTCTATTACCCAAAAAATAATAAGTTATTTATTTATGTTTTATTAATTCAAATATTATCAATGTATAAACACACACACACATACACACAATGACCTATTTACGACTCATTCATTTTGGTTATATTAAAAAGGACACCGAAATATAACACGCTTTATGTTTAACTATTTCTATTTCTAAAGAATATATTTCATTTATATTTTTCTCCGAGCTTAAAAGACCGCGTTAACAGAGAGGTCATAGTCACGAACTCATGAACAAAATTTTCGAATTGTTGGTTCAAACCCTGTGGTACTGAAGACTCGCCGTGTAGAGGAATTAATGTATGTTAATCTGCAGGGACGAATTAAGACTCTTTGAAGCCCTGGACCCAGAGAAATCTTAAGAATTTTTGAGGCCCTGGACCCCTATGCAAAAGTGGACCCTACCTGAGATCTTAAGAGTAGACAGTATATAGCACGCATTGCCAAATACTCATTTAAACGGTAATTTGAAGCAAATTAATGTGCATGGTTTAAGCTATGGCCCCATTTCGACTATAAAAGTATTAAATAATTGCTTATAATGTTGGGTCTATGCCTAGACATGGACAACGTTCATCACATAATAATATAATCTTACCACTCTTGTCAGTTGATATGTTGTTTGAAATTCCCTGGTTTTTCGGGGTATATGTACAGGAATAATATTTGGCCTCTAAAATTATCCGAATCATGATCTTATTAAGATAGAATCGAGAACGAAAAAAGGCCCCCACCGAGGGTGAAGCAATGTGCCCGGGCCCAGTTGGCTCATGCCTTAAGACGTCCCTGTTAATCTGTAGAGGCTAAAAATCTTCCCAGTGGTGTGGTGTGGAAGTTAGGAGATGCGGTACCAGCTCAAGCATCTTCCTCGTCTCTTGACCATAGTTCAAAAATGCGAGTTATGACGTCAATAGTCGGTGTTGTTTCGACGTGAGTGTGACGTAAATTAAAATCAAATCAAATCAATTCGAGCTTAAAGCTGCGAGAGAGAAAAGGGGAAAACCTACTATTGTCTTAACTCTCCGATAAATAAATATTGGATGTATAGAATGAATTTGAATGGCAAATTGTGTCAGTAGTGACAGAAGAATTATTATTCACTGAAATATCAAGATGATTTTTTAATGTAATTTTTTGTTTCTTTTAAGATTTCAGTAAATGGAAAAATTAAAATCCAAAATATGTCTGAATCTTGGAGAAAAATCATTAGATTTTCAAAAATTTTGTTAAGTAACGCTTTTCAAAATTTATTCGATTTATGTAAATATTAAAATGAACTGTGCGAATTCGAACACTGTTATTAGCCTCAAAAATTGTTTTTAATCCTCAAAATGGAAATTTAAAATGAAAGGGATCCTGAATTCTTAAGCGATTAGTAATAGGTATTATCATAAATAGCAATTTCTTTGTTATAAGAAAATATTATTTATATATATATATGTAATGTGTGTGTGTGTACTGAAAACTATTTCTATGAATATTCCCACAATGATATATTTATTAGCTTTGATTTATTATTTCGACATTATTCTACTATCTGATTATATAATTTACAATTTCTAAGATAATATATATTTCTATATTCATTTGTATGGTAAAGTTTAAAATCCTGGCTTTAAAATATTTTTTTTTTTCTTTCAAATATGCATGGCTATGATAATTTTTTTACCCAGCAGTTCCATTAAATTTGAATGAAAGTGATTAGATTAAAATTGTAGAGAACATGAATTTTTTTTTACAATATTTCCGCAAATTGCTTTTATTTCAGTAGCATTTTTCTAGCGTTATCTGATATTTTTTGTAAGACTTTTTTTAAAGTGCAAAGTAAAATGGTTCATAATAATTTCTTTGATTACTTGTATTTTCTATGAATATATGTCCTCGACTCCAAACTAAATTTTAAGGATTCAAATTTTTTTTTCCATATCTTCTTCGAATCTTTAAAAATAAACTTTCGTATTGAAAAATTTTGAATTTTCAAAATGTTTATCAAATGCTACAGAGCTGAGGCTTTGTGTGTGTGTGATACTTCTTGATACTACTTTTTATTACTCTTTGATGCTACTTGAATGTCTTCTTCACTTCTCTAACTTTTATTAATTTAAAAGAATTTTTTTACTCTAAATAATATTTAAATGTATAGTTTAAGTTAAAAGTTATAAATGAAAAACATTGATAAATTTTAGAAAAACATTAAGAAATCAGCAAAAAATGTACTTCTAAAGATACTGAATTTTAAAGAAATGGCATGAAAAATCTAAAAATTCCAATAAGAAAAATATTGTTAAAAAGGATGAGATGTACTTTAAAAGTATAGTCTAGATAGTCTCTCTTTTTTTTTCAATCAAAATTTCAAGTAGAAGACTATATATCAATGAACATTTTTTTTTTATCATTATAGCATTTGCATATATTTGAATTCCCATGATTAGAAATTATGAAAAAATTTCTTTTTAGCACAAGGTCATTTCTTAGAGCACTAACCTATGAATACACTACACCTAAGTAATTATACAAATAGATTTTTTTTATACATTTTATTTCTGATATAATTATATATGTGAGATGTTTTTTTTCAGAACACGGAAGTGCACAAGGAAGCAAACATTTGCATGTTTCAAATGAAACTATTTTATATTATTTTAAATAGAACACCCAATACACTTTTTTAATTGAAAAAAGTTGAGAATATACATGGTGAAAATTAAACAAATGTTCCTTGTTTTTTACTTCTATTGCATTAAATATTGAACAATGATAAATTTTTATTTATAATAAAATTTTTTACAAAAAAATATCTATGTATTCAAATTAAAAATAAGTGTTTTTAAAATTTATGTGTGATATAAAATGTATTAGGTAATAAATATTTAAATACACAAATTTTTATATCCTACTCCAATATTACCTGAATAAAATAAAGTTAAATTCTTCTAGAGTTTTTCTAAAAACCTTTAAAATAGGTAAATTACATAATTGCAAACTTTGAACTAAACATAAACAAACATAGCAAATATATTCACAAGGAGATAAAGGAAGGAAGTATAAACAAATTATTGTCCTGAAAGTTAAGAAAAATTAAAACTTTTAATTTTCATTTTTAAAAGTATTAAAAGTTTTTTCAGACATACAAATACCTAATTTATGTAGTTTTATAAGTATTCAGTCTATAAATTCATTTAAGCCCTCAAAGTTTTCTAGAAGGTTCAGATTCATTTTTTTTCCTTCACAGAAGCTTTTTAAAGTACGGAAAAGTGCTAAAACAATGCATGTTTTTTTCTTAGATTCTTTAGTTGTAAATGTTTTGTGTACAGTTACACACACACACACTGATTTTATTCAACAGCATATTAATATTAAATGCCATAAGCAACTGTTCTTTTGAACTTCATTTGTGACGTGTTTTTTATAAATTTAATAAATTCGTTATCTCAGAAATAAAGTAATATTTTTGATAAAAATTATGAAAGGGTGTAAAGTTAAGGAGACACAATACGATTCAATTGACAAAAATCAGAAAAAAAAATTTAAAAAAAAATATTTTTTTAACCTAAATTATTTTTTTATATATGTATTTTTCTATTATCTCACAAAATTTGAAGGCTCTGAGCTAAAAACTTCCAGAATTTAGAGAGAATTTACACCAATTTATCTCAGAAAAAAATCAATAGTTTTTCTTTATTTTAAATGCTAATGCCTTTTTTTCTATTGTGCCAAATGTTTTAATATTTTTCTAACTATTAAAATTAATACATGTAATGAAACATGTAATACATATAACTGCATTTTTGAATAAAAACAATGCTAATTTTTTTAAGTAATTGAATTTAGAATTTATACATCTTTTACGGAATTTTCAATAAACATTCATAAAATGAAAGTTTTTTACAAATTTCAAACTTGTTATCAAAAAAAAAAAAAAAAAAAAAACTCATATTAGCTTTTGTTGTTTACAGTTTGGCATACTTGTAAATCAAATTTCCCGTGTGTGCGTCAACTATTCTAAGAGCAGCATTTTTAAAATCCCTTCATGAATTTTTAAATTTTTCTATAAAAAATTAAATTTTAGTGTTTCGAGTACAAAAACTGTTTAACATATTATATATGCAAGGGGAGCAAGAAATTAATTGTGAAAACTATTAAATCAAAGATTTTATAAATCGTAACATGTCCCGTTAAACAGATAGTGAGATTGATAAATATAGTATATTTATATCACGACTCACTTAAATTTAATAATACGTAATTAAAACAATTAAACACTTCATGGTTCAATCATCATTCGAATACACACTGAATACACGCTATACGAATTACACACTGTTAGATTTATTTTATTCAAATTTGATACCCCAAGAACGAAAATGATAAATTCCAATTTATTTTTAACTCTAAGGTATTCAAAATGATTCCACAAATTTAAATCTAAAGAAAGTTTCATAATAATGTTATGATTTTAATTTTGTTTTTCGAAGATTTTAACAATTTATACTTCAATCCTATTCTCATAAACTAACCTCTTTACTAAAGTATTTTTTTTAAAAAAAAAAATCACATGCCCTGCAGTTTTTAGTTCTCCGTTCACTAAATTAAATGTCTTTGTTTGATAATGGTAATGTTTAAAGTTTTTTTTTATGTGTGCAAGGTATATAAATTCTTCTATGAAATGTAATAATGATCAAATGCATTCATCATATAGAATTGAATGCCTTAATTATGATTAAAATGCATGGTTTTTATTAAAATATTTATTGTTTTCATCTATCTACTATTTATTAATCAGACTAAATATGTAATGTTTAGCCAAGTGAACAGTAGGTAGTTTTTTTAGGGAACTAGGGAATGTGTTTAGCAGCAGGGATACTTTTTTTACTCTTTAAATGAACACGTGTTTTGTAACAAAGCTGGCTTTTACAAAAGAAATAACAATGACCACATGCGTTTTTCAGTAAATTCCCATTTAGATATTTTTTTGTAGTATATTGTTTGTCTCTCTCTATATGTAACTGTTTTCTTCTTTTACTTTTCATGCGAGAGTTAATTAAATACTGAAGTCTCTATCTTTTTCTCTTTCTCTCTGAAGGTTTTAGCTTCCTTTTTTGTGACTTATATATGAGTAAATAAGAAACGTATATTTGTATTTATTACGTGGCTCATGTAAAAGACTAATTGTTATTAGATTATTGACAGTTATTAAATCTAACGTATTCTTCTCTTAAACCCAATAACAAAGGGCTTATCTATTATAACGGATCATAAGAAAATAGATGAGATGAGTAGGAGTATGCAATGGGACTTTAAGTTTTATTTTTCCAAAAGCTCGTGCAGTAAGGAAGAATAAACTTTGTAAAAACTGTTTATACTTTATAAGCTGGACAGAGAAAATTAAACAAATATATTTCTGTAAGACATTAACTTTTTCGAATAATCAATCAGTGTAACACTATTGGGGGAAAAGAGCGTTTTTCAAGTTTTATTAATTAACCGGTTTATAATAAGTTAAGTTGTGGAGTTGTGTGTGTGTTTTTGGAAGGAAAAAAAGGTAGCTGAGAAGAAGTCATTAATTGGTGTTGAAAATGGCGACCTGAAAGATGGGCGCTTCGGTAGCAATCGATGTCGAGATGGTCCTATGAAAAGGACTCAAGAGCTGGTCAGAAGAGCCGTTTGTGGCCAGTTTTGACGACGGACGTTTCACTAATAGAAGAGGGAGGGGGACACAGCGCTTGCGCCCTGTTGCCCCAGGAGAGGGCGAACATTTTTCTTCGTCTTAGAACTAAGTTAGAGGATCGATGCGATGGCAAAGTGCCAAACAAGAGCCGACCGGATGGGATCCGTAAGAGACCATGAAGAAAAATGGCGGTGAGAAAATTCATTAAGGTCTCTTGCGTCAAGATGATAAACAGAAAAGTTCATTTAAGTGTTAAAGTTTGATGGAGTTGGAAAGTTTTCTCTTCAAACTAATAGTTTGAAGCCGCTTCGATGCTTTCGACTGATTTACAGGCAAAGGCTGCATTTTTGAGATGCCCTCCAGAAGAAGTTGGGTTGGCGTGTCATTAAAAAAAGATTGCGCGCTTACAGGTGGTCATTAAACCAAAGATTCAAATGGGGGGATATTTATGGCTGCCTCATTGGAGGTAAAAGTGCTTGCGGGATTTATTTTTCCACTCTTGTCTACCTGCACTCCCTCCCCTCTTCCGGCTCCCACCCAGTCACAAAAGAGATTCCATAGCATTCTTGCTCGGCACTTTAACAAATTTGTTTGCAAGTGGGGGTAGAACAGCTGCACAGGTTTGTTTAATTGGGGCATTTAAAAAGGATGTTAAGACGGTGTAGATGTGCGTGCTTTGGGAACGTTCGATAGGGGTTTAAAAATACTCTGTGCTCGTTATTGGTAAAGTAATTAAATAAATATCGGGTACAATTATGGCACTTTTAATTTCCTTACATTATTTATGTTGATGGTAGCCGATCTAAGGAAGCAATGCGTTCTCGGTGACCACTTTGTTTAAAGACGTGTTTCAAGATCCAGTTTTGAAAATTAATAAAGCTTTCAGTGAAAATATTTTCTTAGTTGCCAAAACAAATTTAATTAAAAGACCACAAAGTTTAAGATGTAAGATTTTAGAAATATAAAATTAAGCTCTTGAGTAATTATTGTTCTGTTACTCAAATTATTTAATCATTTTTTCTACAATCATCCTGATCATCTGAGATATTTAGAAAGCATAATGTTTATTTTTTGCGAAAAATGATATGAATACAATTATTAAAAATAATTCGCTTTTGTTCATTTCCTATAAATACCTAAGTTAACATGACTATGCTCTAATTAAAAAATTTTTTCATTTGTACTGCTTTTATTTTATCAAATTAAATGAGTGCTATATTCTTTGATTGAAGTATTTTTAAAAATCAATTGTGTATACGCTTGCTCGGAGATTTGAGCTACTGTATAGTAATAAAACAATTTGAAACCTTTAGCAGAATACATTGTCTTTGTAGCTAAAATACGTGATATTCACTGATTATATTAATTCTTTATTAGATAACTAAACTTTTCGAAACGTAACAGGATTTATTAAGAATTAGCTAACCAGATCTTCGCCCAAATGTTTTCTGGAATACTTCGAAGTCTTAGAATTAATTGTAAAGGATTTTATGTCTATATTGATGGTACATTGCTAGATAAACCCGTGTAATTTATGTTACTACTCGTAAATACTAACTAAATTCTATATTTAGGTTCACAAACTATTAAAAATTCTATTAAATTTTCATGTTTACTTTTTTTTTACAACTTCATCTTTTTCAAGCAGCATTAAATTAACAATTTATAATAACGCGAAATTTCCAAGCATAGTAAAAAACATTTACAAGGTAGGATAAATTTTAGTAAAAGATTAAGTTTAAATGAAATTCCCTCTTAATTCAAATTAAGAAACAAATTCTGTACTGCATTTTCAGTGTCCTTCGATTTATGTTGATAAACAGCGTAATTACAGTAAAAAAAAAAAAAAAAATCAAAAATAAGTAATTTCGGAAATAAAAATCATTTATAGACCTAACAATACACCTTAATTTCTGCTTAATTTATTACTTTGAATAAGAATCCAAATTATTATTCTTATTAGTGTTTGATCCGTTTATAGCTATTGTTCCCAAAGGATACGTAGATAGACACACACAAATCTATACCTCATTCCACAAACTGAAATAAAATAAAATTGCTTCAAGAAATTCTTTAAAAGAGTTCAAAAACTAGGTCTTCATTAAAAACAAATGGCCCTTAGCCCTTGATAAAAAATTGTAAGTATCTTCCCGTGGATGGAGTTTCTCCGCCTTAAAAATATGAAAGTTTAATGTGTGTATTCAGAATTTGCGTAATATTTTGTGTTACTTTTTCCTACTGTGTGTAACTTCCTCTTTGTGGTATTAGAATTTATTAAATAACAATGAAAATATTAATACAAAACGAATTACAATTTTAAATGGTTCAGAGTTGAAAATGTCATTCATGCTATTTCAGCTAAAAAATATTATTCAAACAAATAAAATCTCATGAAGTGATTATACTTAAACAAATATTTTGCACAGATATTCGTAACATGTTATAAAGTATGCACTTCTATGTAATTATAGTTCCATTTTCAAGAATCTAATAATCACACAATTTGCCTTACGTTTCATTCAAGGATAATTTTTTAATGTTTTTCTTTGATTTTGACGTTTTTGTTCAAGGAGAGGAATTATATCGGCTATTTGTTAATGAATTTTACAGAAAAAATTATTTGCTGTATGTTTATAAGAATTTAATATCTTCTCTTAAATATTCTAATCAATAATTTTATTTCAATTTTTTCAAAAAAAAAAAAAGTATTGTTTTTTAGTTTTTTATATTAGTAATAAGACAACTGGAATAATTTTATTATTTTAATGAAAATACATATAAACTGTATTTTCTTTTCTTTTCAGGAAGGAAAAGCATTTTAAGAGATGGCACTGATAATAACTTGTCTGGAATGGATGTCTACTAATGTCTTTGTTCGAAGTCATGAGCTTTACCATTCAATTGAAAGTATAGTTTAACATTGTATATGTTTTTTTTAAAAAGTTTAATAAATGATTTTTGCAAAAAATTTTGTTTCATTTGTAAATAAAATCTATCGTTTACACACATTCATAAGGTTCGAAGAAAAAAATTAATCCCAAATATTTTTGACAAGCTATTTTCATTTATATATGTAAAATATTAAATTGAAATGAAATATAAATCATTCATTTTCTGTACAAGCAGAAGCTAAGAATCGACAAATTTTATAAAGTTCACGAAATTCAAAAACTCAACATTTTTGCATAAGCTTTGTTTAAAAATAATCCTTTGATCTTCATATTAAATTCTATGGTCAAATGTCAGTCGACAAAATTTAATTACCTTGCTTTATAAATTAATCAATGCTAAATGCACAACTCGTAACCTTCAGCTGTAAACTTACTGAATTTTTTAATTAAGAAAAATTTGAAAGAAAGAAAGAATTAAGTGAAAAATTGTGTCAGTCAAAGAGAGGTAAAACTTTTTCTTTATTTGTTTGTTTGTTTGTTTTATTAAGGCGGTCCAGCGCGTTCATAGGAGCTCATGTTAAATTGCGTAAGTTTATGTACCTTTTTCTCAGAAACTGCTAAGTTCTCATGAATACAATTTTTATAGTTGATTATGTGTACTATGAATAACACTTTAACGGAGGGTTTTGTCTTTTTGTTGAAAATAAAATTAATTATGAATTTTTTAAAAACTGTTCAATTTTTTTCACTAAAATGTAGTTTAAAAAAGTCATATCTAAAACCGTTTGTTAGATATATCTAATTCCCTTCATTAAAATGTGTAAACATGTTAAAAGTCTGCTGACTGAAAATTTGAGGATTATATAATAAGTAGATTTTGAGAAAAAGGTCCATAAAGAGTAAAAAATATTACATTTTGAGAAAACAGGATTTAAAGTGAAAAATTGTACTTTTTTGAGCATTTTCTTTCTTTTTTTTTATACTTTCTAAAAGTATATGAAGCATTTTCTTTACTCTCTGCTCATACAAAACTCTTCTAATTCTCTTTTTTTTTCATTATTTTTAACAATTTTTCCTCTTTTTTGGGATCTCAAATGCTTTCGTTGGGTTACACGAATCCTACGTGTATCTAGTTTTTTGATACATGACACACAGTTATAACTTGGTTCACTACTACAATGTTTTAAGGGAAGTTGGAAACCTCTCTCTCTATATATACTGACAATGTTAAATTGGCTGTTTTCGATGTACCTTTTCTCAAAATCTGTTATATGTACATGCTTGAAATTTTCATAGAATTAAAGTACACCTATCTCATTATACTGAAATAAGCTTTTATCTAATTTTGAATTTTTTAATAATTTATGAAATATTTTATCAAACATTGAGAAATTTGACCCATTTTTCACATAAAAAATTTGTAAAAAATAAATTTTTGAGTTTTTTACAAAAAGCTCCTTTTAGTATATATTAGACAATATTATAAATATATCATAAAAAAATTACATACCTGTGAACAGTTGTTTCTCAGAAAAGATACATCGAACATCAAAATTTACATTTTGAGATAAACTGATTTTAATGTATACGGTGAGACTTCTGATCGGCTAGGAAATAAAAAAAATAAAAGGTTCAATTTACAATAAAAGATACTGTTTTGGTTTATATCAGACGTTAAACTTTTAAACAAAAACGAAGTACTTTGTTTACATTTTTCTCCATTAAAATGGGCGCGGCCCAGTTTCAAAGATTATTTAAAAATAAGTTTTAATGGCTTCTAACTACCCTAGAGGTTAAAGTAAGGTATTCTTAGAAACGTTAAAATCCATACAATTTAAAAATGTAAAAATCTCAAATTGTCAAAAAAAAAAAAAAATAAGATTTTAGCACCCCTTAGATCATTAATTTTGCTACATGACTCATATTGAACTATGCAATAGTCATATTTACCCCTATTTTATAGTTTTTAATTCCACAAATGTAGATCTCGGAATCAATGACTATATGGTGCTATTAACTGACTCATTTATGCTTTGGGTCTTTCCATGTAAACTTTTTCTTAATAGGAAAAGATCACATAGATCTCTAAAAATTGATTTTATCTAATTTATAATGGTGTGTGTGTTTATGATCATAGTGCCTTTCGTTGCATTCAGCTTATGTCTTTTGAAACTTACACCAGGCATTTATAATCGCAGGACACAGCCCATGTTGAGGGCTCTCGTTTGAAGACAAAAAATGAAAGTAAACAGCCCAAACAGCAGTTTTCATGCTGTGTAGATCATTGATATTATTTCTGATATATCCATACTATAATATCTTTGAATTGTGATGTTAAAATATCTGTGAGTCGGTTACGACCTCTTAGGCTTTTTCTATCACTTAACTTTTTTTTCTCTGTTTCGCTTTTAAGATCTAAAAGACGTGTGTACCCATACACTTTTGGGTAAGCCCAATACACTCTAAATTTCTCCTTTGAACATCGTATGTATTCGTGCTCATCGGAAACTTATACAAAGGGAAACACAGGCTCTCTTAGCGGAGCTCATTTGATACACGTCAAGGAGTAGCTTTATTTAAAAAAATAAATAAAAAATACTTCTAATTATCGTATTTCCTCATATCATACATCCTTTTAAACAGAAATATTTAAACTTTAAGAAAGTTTAAATAAGTGAAACTCAAAAATATTTCAAAAATTCAAAAGTGTCGGACCCCCTTAAACTAAAAGTCGAAATCAAATGATTAAAATAAATGTAATCCATACTTAATTTAAAAATAAGTTAAAAGGCATCGAATAAGAAGTTTTTTAATGGAAATTTATTCCTTAAAGATTTCTCTCTTTGAATACAAGTTTAATACTATAAAATATATTACACAAAAAGGAGTTAAAATAAAATACATTAAAGCTCAAAGTCATTTTAAGTTAGTATAACAGTATATTTACCATGAAAAAGTTACGAAATTATGCTACCAAATGTAGCTTAACTTATCTGCTTCCTTTAATGGATAAATAAAATCTTTCAAATATATATATTATAAATAAAGCAAAACTTATTTGTAAACAAACTATTCACCTTAGACTAAAAATGCAGAACGGCAAAAAAGAAAAAGAAAAAAAAAAGCAAGATACAAAATCATTGAAACTGAGAGCAAAGTCTTAGCATAATATACATATGATAACGTTAAGCACTAAAAAAAACTTCTGACGTACAATCAAAATATTTTAAATAAACTTTTACTAAACTTTAACAAATAAGGGAATAAATTTCTCAAATAAAAGAATTAAAATGTGGCTTCTTCAAATGAAAAATGAGTAAAAAATTTGAATTATTTTCAACATTTAACTCAATTAAGGAAAAAAGGGCTACATTACTATTTTTATAATATTTAAAATATCTTAGGGTTTTTTTTTTATTGAAAGTAATATTATAACTTTATAAAGCCTTATTAGACGTATATATATATATATATTATTGGCAATGATGGAAATGTTTTATAATTTTCCAGTTTCGTGTGAATCATGGTAGACTGTCTTTAATAAACAAATATCATTATTCTAATTATTTATGAAAAAGTTACTGGTGCAAAAAAGGTCGGGTTTTTTTTCCTTTTGATTATAAACCATTAATTTAGGTTTTTTCAAATAAGTTAATGTCTTCATTTCTATCAGGCATTTAAGGCTACATATTACCCTTTTTCAAATAAAAAAAAAATCGGAGACAATAACAGTAAAAAAAAAAATGTAAAATACATATTCAGATTATATTATTCAATTTATTCTGAATGTAAAAAGACAGTTTGACCAACCATTATTTTACATTTTTAAGAAATTAAGAGTTTTTAAGTTTTTTCAAGCTCTTATAAAATGCTCAATTTCTAAAATTTTTAGTCATTTTAGTGATTTGTGTTTCTTAGATTGCTGCAAATAAAAGTTAGTATGGATTTGAAAACATGTTCGCTTGTTGATTTTTAATAATTATTTTTCTAGCTAAACCTGGAAAAAACACGAAAATTTTTTAAATATTAACTTTTAGATTTTTTAAAAAAAATAACTTAAGATCTCCGACCCAAATCCATACTAAATTTTATAGAACTTAAGTTTAGGAGTATATACAAAAAATTTCAAGACTCTAGCTTGAACAGAAAAAAAGCCTTAGGGATTAGAAAACACTTATATCTTCAAAATTAAAAGTCCGAGAAAAACACATTTAATGTTTGTAAAAGCATAAAACAAAAACTTATAATGACCGTAAAGCTCTAATTTTTTAATATGTTATTTTCCAATGTATGTTCTACATTAAAACACTACTTTAATAAAATATGACGGAAAACATTTTTTAAATTCAAAATATATTTTTGCGTAATATTGATAGCATTTGTTACGATGACAGGTTGTGCAACTTAATCTTAACCTAATATTTTCACAAAAGTTTTGAAACACAAAGCATTTATTTACAAAATAATATTGATACTAATTTAAGCTAAAAATCGTCAGGTCTGTACATAAAGTTTAATTTTTTTTTCGGTTTTAAATTGGGGCAGTTTAGCAAGTTTAAATTTTTACTGAGCAACTTTAAATTACTAAAATATAGTACTACAATATGTTTAATTTAATGCAGTTTGGTACATCATGGAAATGCTCAGTTTTATCTGCAATACTTGAATTCAGAATACTCGTATTCGAACGTCTAATTGCAGTATCTCAGCTGTGGGCTTATTTTTAGATACATCATTTTCAGTAGCAATCCATCTCTTCGAAATATTGTTTCTCGCAGCAACATGAGAACGTTTTGGCCATGGCATTTTCTAAACAGGAAAAAGTTAAGGATAAAGTCTCAAAGCTATATAAACTATTTTTTAAAATAAAAATTGGCCTTGAAATCAATCTTAATTAAGTGACTATGAGAACTCAAAACATAATCAAGCAGAAATTATTTTAGTAACGAAAATTGAAATTAATACCCATTTCACACTGAAAGAGATGATTATGCTCAAAAATACTTTTAATTACTTTAATATAAGAGTGGAAAAAGGCTTTAAAAGGAAACCGAAACCAAAACCTAAGCTCAGGAAACTTCACAAATATCTTAAAAACTAATTTGATACTTGATCTGAAATTCGGTGGTAAGCTCCTCAGTGATATAAACCACACAAAAAAAATGCAAAAAAATGCAAAAAAAAAAAAATCGTTATTTTTGAAATTAGTAGGGTACTGTGTAGCCTCTTAAACGGTTTAAGAATTCAGGACTCATTCTTCCAATCTCAGTTCTTATCATTAGGATGCAAAAACATAGTAGATTTAGAGAAAGCTTTATTAAGAAGGAATATTTTATCTCACGGTACTTTAGGTTTTTTTTCAGATGTTCAGAAACAAGGCATTCTACTTTTTAGACTAGAAATTTATTGAAATCTTTTTTTTTTTATGAAACGAAATTAACTTTCTTTTCTGAACATAGTTTCCTTCAATTCAAATTTTTCTTTTTTTCCCAATGATATTTACAGTTTTCGAGCTATTCAAGACACATAACTTTTAGTTTCTAGATTGACTAAATCGTGTATAAAACATTTAACTTCATAATCCAGCAAACGAAACAGTTTCATTAGTTGAGAATTATATTAAAATAATGGGGGGTCAAATTTTATTTGATTCAAGGAAAATTTCTAGTAGCAAATTTAATTAAGAGCTAAAATAAGAATAACTTATGAGAACTCCTTTTTAAAGGAAAACTATAACTTACAGATGCAGAACTAACTAATTCATAATCACATATTTTGAATTCCCATTTTATTTTTTGCTATTATATTATTTTTTAGTTGTTTATGGTAAAAATAACATAAGATGTTGTGAGTAATCATTGTACATACATTAAAGATTTACCTGAGACATCACTATTCATTTATGTTATTCACCACTTGTTTGCTTCATAACTTTACATTATTTTCTCAGAAGGATTGTTCTCATATTTTCCGATTTATGTATTCGATTTCTCGCGATAAATTTAAGCAGCTATTTAATTAATGATTTAAATTTTATATCACTACTTTCACTATTCTTTTCATTTCATTAATACAATCAATTACATTTTTATTCTTGAAAACAATTGCTGCCATCATTTACGAAATTCCTAAGAAATCAAAAATACGTTTTTGTGTAAAAGTAAAGAACACAAATATATCTTCGTCAATGTGTAAGTTAAAACAATAATAATTCTTATTGCTTTAGTATGATCACATCCAGAATAATTAAAAAAGATACAAATACACGAATAATGAATAATAACAAAATACATTTGCAATTTGTTTTGCTTAATGAATTAGTCTTTCTCTTCCTGTAAAAAGTATAATCTTTATTTGAAACTAAATCTTCCAAAGAAAAATATACTAGCAAAGTTCAATCCAAATCTGTTTGAGAGCTCATTTTTAATTACTTTTTACTTACGTTAAACATATATATTTTCCTTACCAATTTTGCTTACTAAATATGACTTAACTTGTCATCATTGCACCTTTACTGTTAAATCATTCGTGAAATAGCATTTTAAATAAATAAAAGCAGCTAATTATAGAACAAAACATTAAAATTTTAGTTCTTTTAAAAATTTTGTAGTTGCAGTTTTGGATTTAAGGTATCCGACTACGTTCGGAACCGTGCTTTTAAAAAAGCACATAAATAGATAATTGCAATGATATTTAGTGTCACTTAAACTAGAATGCATGTATAAAGTTGTTTTAAGGACATTCTGAGAAAACACAAACTATTTAAATACATTATTTTGGCAAACAATTAACTTAGAATAATCTTTTTTCCAAATGTCCTCCTTTTGTGAAAAATACTTCTATTTTAATAATATTTTGTCTGTATATAGCTCAGACCTCTCTACAGAGGCTCAACTAGAATTTTTGAAAAGTTCACATTGTTTTCAGAGTTACAACCATTTGAAATAATTATCGGTGTTTTTTTCTTAAAATTTCTCCCATCTGTTGACGTAAGACATGGATAAACCCACTTCTAAGTTATATATTTCAAAAATTCTAGTTGAGCCTCTGTACAGAGGTCTGAGCTATAGACAGTCAAAATATTATTATAATAGAAGCATTTTTCACAAAAGGAGAACATTTGGAAAAAAAAAATTCTAAGTTAATTTTTTGCCGAAATATTGTATTTAAATAATTTTTTTGTCAAAATGTCCTTAAAACAATTTTATACATATATTCTAATCTAAGTGGCACTAAATATCATGAAAATTATCCATTTATACGCTGTTTTAAAATCACGGTTCCGAGTCGGATACCTTAACGAGTTAGATAGTGTTATTGTAACAAAATTATTTCATCTATGATTGTTGGCATTGCAATGAAATTCATTGAATTTTAAGAAAAATCTAAGAACAGCTCATCTTTTAACAATGAAAATGGGAGCTTCATGTATACATTTTATTAGAACCAATTTACTTAAAATTTCAGGCAAATTAAATGAAACAGTTAGACGTATACGTATCCAATATATTTGTTTTTTTTACTACATACTAGCTTAGTAATTATGGTTAAAAATAGTAACTTAGAATTTGAATAGCTAATCGAACTATGTAACTCATGTCACAAGTACTATCTAAAAGCAAGATTTGTATTCTGAACTAATTATTGCAGAACAACCTATTAAGTGCTAATGTCTAATAAAAAATTTTACTTTAAAAGTTTCATTATTGTCAAATTACTTTGTTTTCATAGATGTCCTGACTGAAACGCCTGTTTTTAACTTTTCTACATTCAAGAAGTTTTAATATACTATATAATGTTTAAAATACTTCAAGTACTTGATATTTAAAAAATATTTTGGAATAAAATATCTTTAATGAATAAAGGAATAAAATAAAAGAAGTACTTTGAATTTATGAGTTATTGGTTCATAAAATTAATTACATTTTTTCTATTTATTCTTATTACGCATCTGTTATTTCTCGGAGTTGTATGTGCTGTGGAACAAACATGCTTCTAAGTCGTCTTATTTAATAAATTTTTGAAATATTTGTGTTATACACAGAATAAATATTGTTCTTTTAGCTTCAATTTCTAGCTTAGGCAACTATAGAGCGTCAACTTCATCCTTTTTTACCCCGACATTAATAAATCTAACAGCTGGAAAATTGCTGTAACTATAACAAATTGTTTTATCAATCCTTTCTCAATTAATGAAATGAAGTTATTCTTACAAATAATGGTGAAGCATTATTTAATTTTTCTCATTTTTTTCAGTCGTCACAAAATGGGTCATCCGTAATAACGTTCACAATTTTCTTCGCAGTTGTAAGCAATTGGTATGCTTTAATAACTTCTAATGAATTAAATTATAGTGTTAATAGATTAAGTAATTTAGTTAACAAAGATAGAATAGGGTCTCACACAATCGCTTATGTTCCAAATTTTATTCAAATCCAATTGTTAATTCTGAAGATATTGAGGAAAAAATTGTTAGGGGTCATCTACTATAGTTTTCCGCTGAAATGATTTCTAATATTTTTTCTGCTTATTAATAATACGTCATAATTGAACCAATAATTACAACTAATAAACTAAACTCTGCTACTTCAGTAAGATTTGGCCTTGAAAATTTCCTAAATTGTTGGAGGAATTTGCATAAAATTTTAGATTTACGTTTTCAAGACATGAGAAATTCAAATATGTAAAAATTCTGATAAGGCGCAATTCACTTTTTTCCATCATAATTATATTAAGCTGTTTGTATTTTTTCATATTTATTTTTAAAAATTGTTAATGGCTTAAGAACTGGAAGAAATTTGTTTTTTAATGAAAAAAATAGGAGGGATTTTTTTTATTGTAAAAAAATTTGAGATATTCTACCTAATATTAAGGAACATGTTTTTTAAACTGTATATCTCAGAAGCTTACAAGAACAATTTTTTGGTATTCGAAATTTATGAGAATTTATTTGTAAAATCAGTAACGAGAAAAAAAAGTCGGATTCTACAATGGAAAATTTTTATTTCGTAATTACGATGCTAATTAATTAATAAACTACATTAATTCTTTAACTAGCATCGTAATTTAGTTAGTTCCCTTAAGCCTTTAATTATGATACCAATTTTACTTAAAGGCGATGAGAATTCCGTAAGTTATAAAAAGTAACTCGTTTTTTAAGACTGTACTAAGAAAATCTATTACCAAGAATTACGAGGATTTAGCTTTAACTTTAAAAAAATATCTACTGTACATTGCAATATTATATCTCACAAAATCTGCCTTTAACAGCTTTTAGTTATAATTAATATCTTAAAAGGGAACAAAAGAGTATTCCTAATGAACCGTAACTGATTGTGTCTGACATTCATATTATAAATTACAATTCCATTTATTCCACTACAAATGCTTTTATATATTATAAATATCAGCGATCAAAGGTTTTGAATACATGAATTTATATTAAAATGTATAAGTACTTCATAAGATTATTCTTTTTGTTTATTTCACTTTAAAGATAAATTGTTCAAATACATAAAACACCCATTGTTTGCTAAAAGTTACTCAGTTTTAAATTATTCAATCTTAAAATTCCATTTAAAAGTTCCACAGAATATATGGTACTAACCAACAGCTTCAAGCAGTACTATTTTCGTGTATCTGTTGTAAAAGAATCAAAATAAAATGAAATATTTAACTTTTAATAATTTCTCTTTTTTGGAAAAGTTCACCACCTATTGTAAAAAGATATATTCAGGTTTAGTTGCTTTTCCAGTTTGCTTACATCGGATCGATTCTAATGAAACTTTTAGAGATATTTACTGAGCAAAATAGTATATGAATCATTCTTCCAGTAGGACCAGAGAGAGATATCGCTTAGAAATTTATCCCTCTAGGTATAAAAGAGGTAAAGATAGAGAACAACGCTATTCAAGATATTACCAAGAGTTTGTCGAACATGCTCACTGCGTTTTGAATCCTGGTAGAAAATTAGTTGTTTTGAGTAAAATATCTACACACTATTCAGAAATTTCTCAGTAAAGGGTTCTATGTTGATTCTACGTTATTATTTAAGCTAAATCTTTTGAAGTCCCTGTTATCTAGAAAAATAGGATATGTTGTAGCAAAATAATTTTAAAGAATTTTCAATTGGTCAAAAGTTATGGGGATATTGCATCAATGGAGATGTAATTGAACATGACATCTTCATATTTAAGCATATTAAGCTATACAGTTAAAAAGAATGAAAAATACACACTTAATGAAGGAACAATATAAATCATATCCTACAGCAGGGGTGTCCAACACGTGGCCCGTTGGCCGCATGTGGCCCACCAGTACGTAAGATACGGCCCACCGACTCTTTTAAAAAAATTTTAAATATCAGGTTTTTAAAGTTTTTTCATTTTGAAATTTATTTGAGGGGAAATTTATACATATATATAAATCTACAATGTATTTGCTTGTTACTTGTTCTTGTTTTAAAATAAATCCATTTTGATAATAGAAATGTCCTTTAGATTAAAATAATTTATAATTTATTAAACAGTAACATTTGATTTTTCTATAATAAATTACTTTTTTAATAAATTCCGAATTGCGTTATGCATATCCTTTACTATGGATGGTACATGATTCTTTGTGTGTGCAACTTTCATTTCTCCTTTTCCTTTTCTGTTTGGAGTGCCCAAAAAGCAAGAAGAGCAGTCAGAGATGTTATATAAAGAGTAAAAAAAAATATTCAGGACGGTTAAGGTAAAAGGCAATGTATACTTAATCGTTTGCAAATGACAGCACAATCAAATTTCAACAATAGGTAATGAAAGATCAGTTCAAAAGGAATACCGTAATTTTCAAGAAAATGGCAACTGTAATATTTTAAACATTATTTGATCAATGCGTTATTGTATTATATACAAAAAAAAAATTTTCTATGTCTGTATACATGAAAAATAATGCAGACAATAATAATAATTCATTCTGTTTTAAATTTTCACTCCAATAAATGTTTTTTTGTTTCCAAATCTGATATAAAAGTACATATTTTTATGTGCGTCCCGCCAGACCATAATGTTTTTCTGAAGTGGCCCTCAAGTTCATTTGGGTAGGCCACCCTTGTCCTACAGTAACTTCAGATTTACTAATAAACGAGGTATTTGATTTGTGCTATCCGAGCTTGCTGCTTTTTCCACCTAGAATTGTATAGGGCTTTCTGATAAATCTAAAAATAAGAAAAACCTTCAATATTCTGCATATTTAATAGTTTAAAACTGTGGTTCTTCTGATATTTATTATGCGAATAATAAAGTACGTAGACTTGCAATATCAGTCATCTGTCAATGAATATCAAAGTAATAGCTCAATTGTAGAAGTCTCTGAAGGTATATTTTTCATTATGGTAATTGTTATTCTTGAGGAAGATTCACTGCCTACTTTACAAGAAAATAAAGCATAAGGAAATTATCTGACTGATGTCATACTCTTGTTTATGATTCAATGAATATATAGAAAGCAATGCGTAGTTCTTCATTTCTGAACAATTAGTAATTGACCAGCTTTGAAGATACTTTGTTTAATATCATCATATAGATCCATTTTTTCTACATTACTTCATGAAATGCATGCAACATAAAATTAAATAGCGTCATTGGTTTTTTAATCAATTGAAGCTTCCTTAGATTGATCCCTTTTATTCACTAATAGGTTGATGAAAATTATTCCATAAACTTGGAATAGTCTTTTTGACAAGTTGCTTTTGTTTTAGCATATACAATTAATTATTTTACGCATTTGCGAATCGAAATTTGGAAAATATTGAATATTACACCATAATCTGAAAAAATACATAGTATATTCATGCTTTCAAAAAGTAATTTGAAAATTATAAATTAAAAACACTTATTTTATTAAAATTGCCTTTAATATTCATTTGTACCAATGAGTAAATAAATTAATAATACACTTATTAATACAATAAACTGATGACGTACCAAATGTCATGGTTAAGCTAACAGCTTATAAGAACTGTAAAAGTAAACATGGCATGATCATATATATATATATATATATATTTGATTTCAATTATGTTGCATATTTGTGCAAAAGATAACAGTGCATGGAAAAGTGTATTAAATCAAAAATTGTATTTGCTTACATTTTCGATTCTTATCATATTACTGGTAGTATATTTTCTTAAATATGAATACATTAGTTATTACTTAAAAATTTGTTTGAATCTTCTTAAGTGCTTGAGAGTTTTTATTCAGTATTTACCAATTGAATCACCATTCTAAATTAATCACTCTTATACAGTCACATTGTGAAGGTAAAATATATGTGAAGTAGAGATGAAATTTACCTAGAACACTACGTAACATAAAATTTTTACACACATTATTAAAAATACAAATCTCAATGCTAAATCTTAACTTGAAAACGTGTAAAGTAAAAGTTTAAAAATTTGTTTCTTGAAATGCAATTTTAAATATATATCAACAAAAGAATCTATGAAAATGTATCTATCCTTCAAAACTAGTTGTAGAGAATCAACAGAAAAAATCATCATATATGCAGTACTTTAAAAGATATAATTAGAACATATGGAAATAAAGAGACACAATTAAGCTATATACGTAGCAGTGATTAATTTACAGTTTTTATATTAAGTTAACCATCTCGATTAATATAAATTAGTTATAAATAACTCAAAATTTAATCACAATTTTAGTATAATCATACTGTATACTAATGTATTTAATACAAAACTAAAAGTTTACATGAATTCGTAACAGTTATTTAGTTTTACTAAAAGACGAAAAAGGGTTATTTTTATAAGTTTTTTGTACCATTAATAATGCTTCTCTATGCTTTGAATTTATAAATGGAATTTATATAAGTCTGTGTAATGAGATTTTCTTCCTATGTAAAGAAATTATTCATGTTTCAATAGTTATATAACTATTTTTTTTAAAATTATCTCTTTGTGCGTATGCAAACTTTAGCTCACGATCTAAGTCAACTGGAAAAAGAGTACATACGGAATTCATTAAAGCAATAAGTTTCCATGGTTCAGAAACCAAATACACACACATATAATAGAAATTTTAAGAATCCGTACTATTTCAAATCAGAAAAAAGTAATAACAATAACAACATACTAAGAAAAAGTACGTACCCCGTAAAATCCGGCTCATAACACTCACTTTGAGCACAAAAAATAAGTTTGAAATTTATGGGCTGAGCGTTATACCCCGTGTATTAAAATAAGAGCTTTAAAAATAGATAGAGATAAGCATACAAAATATTATATTTCTACATAATAGATCCAAATACTGTTTATTTAAAACAAATGACATTCTTTATGAACTTAAAAGGATTGTAGTTCTAGAAGTACATTTTTTCCCTAAAGCTTAGTATAAATCCTCGAATAAAAATGACTATAAAACATAAGAGCATTGTGCACGTACATTAGAGGTTCCTTTCTAAAAAATGGGGTGCACGTTATACGGCGAATATACCTAAAAATCAAAAATTGCTGCTTGAAAGTTTAGGTGAGTGTTAGAGGGCCAGATTTTACGGTAAGTATTCCAAACTAGGTAAAAATACATCAAATTTTACTAATTTCGAAGAATGGCAGTTGCTTTAGAAAAAAATATTAAATTTAGTTGTTCATACAATTTTTCAAGAGAGTAAAAATATATAGTTAAGTAAAAAATTATTATTATACATATTACGAGTACATATTTTGAAATAAGTTGATATATATAGATAAAAATTAACTAGTTCAAGTTGATTTTAAGCAATTACAAATAATTATATTGAGTTATAGTCCATAGGATGGTGTGTGATTCTATCTTAAGACCTCATTTGTTGCATCTGTTAACTGATGCATAAACAATATTTTAAATTGACTATGGAGAAACAATTGTAAAAATGTGGTCTATTTAAAACTCCTTTAAATACTTTTGTTTTTATCTCTATTTCTTTTCAGTACAACTTTTTAAAATTGAGATTATTATTTACAAACATGTTTACAAAATTCTAAAAAGCAGCAGTATTTACATTTCTTTTAAATAAACTTTTCTTAAGGATTGTATTACATCATGTTATATTACACAATATATAATGTTCTCTATTGTGGAGAGTTTTATTGGTGTCATAAATATCTAATATATTACTTTAAATTTAACTCTATTAAGGAATTTTAGCAAACAATAATATTTTAAAATATAATTGTTTTTGAATAATATTATTAAATCTTACATTATCAAATTTTGTCACACAGTATTGAAAATAAGTCCTGAAACAATAGTGTGAAAGATTTATGAAAGAGAGTTGGAAGCTTGAATCTGTTAAGTGAATTTTTAAACAAGTATATTAATTGAAAGAATATTTGTACTTAGATCATGCCGTAAGAATTAATCATTTCAAAATCTCATTATTTTGATCTAATTCTGTCTTTATTATGTAAGACAGGAATGGATGAACCAACAAAACTACCCTGAAATGATGTTTAGTTTTCATAAAGATTGAAATACTTATTCCAATCCTGATGCATTTTGCTGATTAATTTCCTGCCTTATGCACAAATTATGATATTCATTCTTAAATTTGAACTATTTTGGCATGGAATGTACAAGTTATGTAAAATGTATTATAGCCCTAATATAAGAAGTTACAGCAATTTTCTTAAAAAATCTGCATATATTTCAGCTCTCTCGCGATTATTTTCTTTTTTCCAAGGAATTTTAAAGAGAAACTTATAAACACACACATATATATACACATATTCGGTTAAAAATCTTACCATCATCTTGTCTTGAATAATGAAGTCAATATCACTGTGTTAAATACTCCGTAAGAAATGAAAATGATATATGATGATTATCTTTTAATGAGATATTCAAGTATCTCTTATATACTATCAAAATTAAGAAAAGTGAAGAAACTTTTATGAATAAGAAACTTTCATGAATGCATTTAACTTTTAAATATTTTGCGATTACTAATCCGTGCATCGAAAAATTGAGAATTAATGCTATAGTTCAGTTTTATGTGCATACACTGATTATTAACTTAAAAAGCTTTAAGGAGATGAAAATGAAAAAAGAAAAGTAATATTCCGAAATTTATGAAATTTAAATATTCCGAAAGATAAGCTAAGCTAATAAAATAAGCTTTGATAAGCTTTTAACGTTATGAGAAAAATGAATTTCTTCACTTTGAATAGCTAAACTAGGATTAACTGTGAAAGCAACAATCAACAAAAAGTGATTAAGAAATCACTTTATCATGTATTTTGTGATATATATATATCACAATACATGATAAAATTCATAGCAACTTTGAACATGTTTGAGTTTTAGATACCGGGCGTGTGAATTATTATTTATCTAATTTAATAAGCTCGAATACATTGATTAATTTCAGTACAATATGACTTTTTTGATACACTTAATAAAATACTTGAACAAAAATTTCAGGAAAAAAAAGTTTCTTTTTAAGGTATCCGAGTACGTTCGGAACCGTGAATTTGCAAAAGCGTATAAATTGATAATATTTATGATATTTATAGTGTCACTCAGATTAGAAAATGTATATAAAATTGTTTTAAGAATAGTATTACAATAAAAAATTATTTAAGTACAATATTTTGACAAAAAATGAACATAGAATGACCCATTTTCAAAATATTCTCCTTTTGTGAAAAATGCTTCTATTTTAATAATATTTTGTCTGTCTATAGCTCAGACCTCTGTACAGAGGCTCAACTAGAATTTTTGAAATATATAACTTAGAAGTGTTTTTACCCATGTTTTACGACACTAAGGGCAGAAATTTTAAGAAAAAAACGCTGATAATTATTTTAATGGGTTGTAACTCTGAAAATAATGTGAATTTTTCAAAACTCATAGTTGGATCTCTGTACAGAGGTCTGAACTATATACAGGCAAAATATTATTATAATAGAAACATTTTTGACAAAAGAACATTTTGAAAAAATGTTATTCTAAGTTAAATTTTTGTCTAAATATTGTATTTAAGTAATATTTTTTTGTCAAAATGTGTGTCCTTAAAACAATTTTATACATGTATTCTAATCTAAGTGACACTAAATATCATGAAAATTATCCATTTATGCACTTTTTAAAAATGACGGTTCCGAACGTAGTCGGATACCTTTAAAGTCAAATATCTTACAATATTTAAATCTTAACCAACAAACCTTAATATGAGTCTAAATTAAGCAAAGAATATTTTTCACAAAATGTTAAGCCCGTTACCAACCGTAAATATATAATATAGTAATTCTACATAGTTCTAAATACTATTCAAATCAATGACAAGGTTTACTTGAGGAACTAAACTGGATGTTAAATTCAATGTTTGAGCTAGTTACAAATGAAGGGTATCAATATAAATGTGTCATCTCAGTCAAGTTAAACACAAAGACTTTTCAATTTAAACATACCATAATAGAGGGAGGACAATTTTGGTATCCTTATAATTTTGTTCCACGTTTAAGTGTAACAATTTGTCTAAGTAGAATTAACTGGTATTTGTCTGTAAGATGCAAAAATATATCTATAAGATAATTATTAGCATATGTGAAACCCAAGCAACGTATTTTTTTTAAAAAAAATATTCCGAAAATGTTTTGCCCTCACCCCTTTTATGAAAAAAAAATTATAATAACTTTTTAAAATTTTATACAAGCTTCACTATCGACAAATTGCCTTAGAAATCAGGACCAACATTATTTGAATTTTAGATAAATTATTTTTTATAATAAGATATTGTGAACTTTAAGTCAGAAGAATGATAATAGCTGATATATTTGGAATCAGATTTTTTTGCTTTATTACAAATAGAAAAAGAGATTTGTTACTTGCTACATTTGAGACTATGTATACACACAAATGTATGTACATATGTATAATCTTGATATTTACATACAGTTGAACCCCAATTTACTGAACCTCTGTTTAAAGAATTTCGCGATTTAACGATTTTTTCTTTTCTCCGAATAAAATTAAGGCAAAAAATCTCTATTTAACGAATTATTTCAACAGCCAACAATTTGTTTTTTATTAGTTTGGATTAGAAAAAAAAATTGGATTTTTTTTCAAATGATGTATTTTTTTTTTCGGAACAGAAAGACTTTTGTGTCTGCAGCAAATTTCGAAGGGAAAGAATGCAGCTCATTATTAGACTAACCAAGTACACACATATCAGTCATGAGTGTAACCTATTGCGCGAATTGTGAATAGGATAGGAAATTCCTTTCTGAAACTCTTGTCAAAACTGTTGCATTTACTAATGCTTTAAGTTGCTTATAAACTGTGAAAACATGTCATACAGCAGAATGTAAATGACGTGATATTCTCTTCTCTGTTTAAAATCAAAAAAGAACTCTTTCGATTCAAGAATCACAAAAAGATTGTCAAACATCTATTAGTCAGTATCTTTTAAAAAAAAATTCAATTAACTACTGCGTAATAATTCGCTAATAGTATTTTTAGCTGCCAAATGAAAAGGGTGTAAGTTCTCTAACTATGTATATTTTTTGTGTAGTTGCTTATTTATAGAATTTTCAAAAGGTAATTTCAAAAAGTTATTATTTTTTTAACCTCAATATTACGCATAACTCCGAATTAACGAACAAAATGCTCAATACTGATTAATTCATTAAATCGGGGTCCGACTGCATAACAAAATGTACAGTTTCTAAGAATATTAGACTTATTTGTTAAGTATTTGTTGTCCTATCTTGATAATAAACACAGATTCATAGATCTAAAGAAAAGAGCTCTCATTATTCATAATGATTCATTATAAAAGATTATATTATCAATTTCCAATAGAATTAGTTCCGCTCTTTGCAAATTTCTACTTCAAGCTTGAGGCTATATCACACTAATATCATATGAAAGCCTTCCATATTGTGATAAAATGATAGTGCTTGCTAAGAATGAATCAGAAATATTTCTCTTTGTATCTGTAATATATTTAATATTTAACACAAATTAATCTATAGTCTATAATATTGGCATTTTCTTTAATTTTAACAATAACATTAAAACTTATTGAAAATGTTTATATAATACTCGCATTTACACTGGTGTGCAAAACTTAAGCAACAGG
>BMAV01007309.1:182209-263437 GCA_019973955.1 Trichonephila inaurata madagascariensis
ATGCATATTATTACTTAATTTTAAGAAGAAAAAAAAGAAAGCTCCTCTTTTTTGCACCTTAGTAAGTAATTGGAAGTTTAATGATAATGTTGACCTTTCGAAGTAGTTTTTATATAACTATTTTTAAAAATATAGTACATCTTTTTAAACATAATTTTTTACAAACAATTTAGACAGGAATTCTCAACAAGGTTTCGGTGGTCCCCTTCAAGAGATTATAGAAGTTTAAAAATGTACATGGTATTCCAGGACTCTATCAGGGATCGAAGACAATTTTTCCGTCCTAATATTTTATAATTTTTAAAAGTTGTAAATATTTTATAAAAGAAATACGGCTAAATGAGCAAAATTAGCAATAATTAATCATTCTTCGGCTCACCTCTGGTTCTGATGCAATTTGGGCAATAATTCATTAAGTTTGTGGTACATGACCTCCTACAGGATAGCTAGGGATAATCAAAGACGCTAGCTATTAAAACCCCATACGTTCTTTGTTGAAGAGAGATCTGGTGATCACGCCAACCTGGAAAGTGTTGGATAAGTCCTAAGATAAGCAGTAGAAAGGCATGCTTGTGCCACCTGGAATTATTCAGCTAAAGTATAAGCTCAAGAGTACATGAAAAAACTGGCGACACTAAGAGGCGCAGAATCCTGTCAACCCTTCACGAAATTCTACGCCAACGATAGCTGGGCAAAAAGGTGTCACTCATTGAGTCGCCTATCGATGGACAATATAATTACAAGCCACTGCGTTTAAAAAGACACATGAGAGTTTGTGAGTGCTGACCAGACAATCAGTCTGTCCTTGTAGTATGTTTTCTCTACTGGTCAACCAGCTTGACCAGGACCCTTACTTGAAGTTCTATACGGTTACGATCCACCCATGCCTGCCAAAATAATCAAATTGTAACCTCTTTCCAACCCAAATGTCAAATGATCTTGCGATTTGACACTCAGCTTCCAAAAATTCGATTTCAAGTTACTCTCAAATGGTGACATCTGCTCATACCGCTCCCGAGTTTATCAGCTAAGCATTAATATAGTACACATGCGTCGATGGAGCTACATTCACATGGAAGTTATGCCTTTGCATTGGAAAGTCCTTTCTCAGTTTTATGCTGTTCTATATATATATATATATATATATAGACTTATTCTCTTCAAACAAGAGATAACATCTAACAATCACATTCGAAAAACACATAGAGAGTAGGAAAATCACACAATGAAGGACATATGAGTAACCGAGATTAAAAATTATAAAATGGATGCTGCAGTGTTATAAACATTGCTGACTTAGGACAGCTAATATATAAAATAATTTATATAAAAGTGGGGTTGAACACGTTTTTTGGCCAGCCAACCTTCCCCCTTTACGTAAATAATACTGAGCAAAAACCAATTGAATATATATATATATAATTACGACTTCCACTTCTCTTGAGAGGGCTTTTTTTTTATTCACTTTGATCCTGAACCTTCCAAAAAATCACGCTATATTTAATTCTTTTTATTTGTTCGCTTCCTTAACCCTTAAAAGGTATTACTTTGTCAAATTTTTGAAGTAAAGCAATGTTGCATCATCTACCGTATCTAGCCAGTTGGTGTGCAAAGATTAAATCATCTGACGTTTTAGAACATTCTAGAAGTTTCTTATTTGAAAAAAGTTGAGGGCTTTGAATTAAGAAAAGAAAAACATTTTAGGCTATCCTAATTTTTGCTCGTGAGTTTTCTTATTGTGGCAGCTATTTCTATCGTTTTCGAATGTTCTCTTGCTTTCGCCTGATATGCCAAAATATCATCCTAATAAAAGGATGATATTTTGGCATCCTAAATATCATCACCAATAAAAGGATGTTTTTTCAAGTGTCCAAGTGTGTTTGGATAAGACTGCCTTAAAAATGACTTGCAACCGCACCCCAATTTTACACACACACGCATCACCATGTATATGTATACATATATGCCCTTTTTTGTTCAATTTTGTCAACTTCAATTGATATAAGCGTTTAAAGTTAAAAAAAAAACAGTTCTATTTGGCACTGATTACCTACAGAAATATTAACAAGATTTTAGTGAAATCAAATATGTATATAGGTTGATATAATAATTATAATTAACATACGACAGCTATAGTACACACTCATGATCATATGGAGGACTTATGAGTGTAGGAAAGTCGAAGAAAAGAAAATTACAAGAACAAAAAAGTGAATAAAATAAAATGAAATGAATTAATAGGGAAAATAGATTCTCCTTGCAGCTATCAACTTGAACTCCTACTGAAAATTCGATAGTTTATAAGTCCTTATGACAGTCTTTTTTTTTTTATCTTTTAGCAACGCTGTTTTTCTGCCAGTTCTGCGAGGGGGTTCCGTTTGTCACCCCAAGAGCATTTAAAATAAGCTGCATAGACTTATGATCTGGAGAGTTGGATTGCAGATTCATTCGATGAATATCTTAATTTTCCAGAAATTTTTCGTCAAGATGAATCCTACATAAATGAGCATTTCCACCCATAAAAATAAAATCAGTGCCAACTCTACTTCTGAAAAGGCAAACATAAGTATCCTAGATTTAATCCTGATACCTCACTAAAGTATCGAAGGCTCTGTGAAAGACATGGAGGTCTGAGAGTCCATATATGTTTTCCCAGATGATTAAATATCCGTTGTTACACTGGTCCTTTTCTGTGACATGTAGTAGATCTTTAGTTCCCTTAAAAGGAAAGTGCTTCGAGAATCAGTAGTTGGACATAATCTAGATCCATCAACGACCTTAGCTACCTCCTACTGATTCTTGTCGATTATTTAAACCCTGTTAAGCTGGATCATTTACTCACAAAAGTAAGCGGCTTGCAAACAGCAGGATTTCTTACAAACAGATCTTTCTCATGTAGCCTTTTGCAGAAGGAACGGTTGTAACGGGTTTCTGCAACCTCATGAAGTTCGAGAGAAAACTGAGAAACTGTTATACTTCCCTAGATGATCAGATATGGATTTTCTTTGGTTGTCATGGCTCTAAAATAATCTTGCCTCCTCTCTGTGGATCCTGTCTTAATAAACCGTTGCTTGCAACTTAATACATAAGCTTCCATAAGCTGGCAAAGCTTGCCATTACATTATTCTCAATAGCAATTAGTATTTGAGACTGTCCTGTCTCAAATCACTGGAAAATACGTCTCCTCCTTCTAGCGTACAAAAGTTAATAGCTACCCATTTTACTAGTTTGCTTTTATGTTTCACAGAATGTTGTAAAAAAAATAAATAAATAAACCACGAAGATTGTCGAGGTGGGTGAGCAAGCAACGTGCATTGGCTCTTTCGCTTACAAAGCATTTTTCCCTACATGTATAGCCCCTAAACATGGTACGCTTATGTAATTGGTGCTAATTTTTTTTTTATATATCTTCAATTTTTTTCTTTTTCTTTTTTTTTTTTGAAAAAAATTGACTAAGTACTCTCATAATTTTGCTTACTAGTTTATGAATTACCTTTAATTTGTCCCCAAACTTAAAATCCCATCTTTCCTTCACGTAAGAACTATTTAGTTTTATTATATTAAACTTTAATATAGAGATATTTAATTCTAAAACGATTTAAGGAAATTTCTTACATGAAATAAATTTCTCTTAACAATGTATTGAAATAGCTACAGAAAGTTTATTCTGCGCTTTGCATTTATAATAAAAAAAAAACTTTACCTTCATAATTAACTTATTATACACAAATTTAAAGTCTCTTTGCAACATTATTACATAAAATGACGCTAACACCTTAAATTATATTTTAAATATTTCTCAGATATTTGTCACATCCTCACATTTATCCCAGTGAATAAAAATATACCCCTTTCCTTCTAAAAGACTTGTCGATTGTTAAACCGTTAACCTAGTTCCCATTCCCCTGTTCTATAGAAAAATTTCCCGCAGATGGTGTTCCGGTGAACTAAAGAGTTCCTTGATGGGAAAACTGTATCCTCTCAGCCAGCCTACGAAAGAACTTTGCCACACACACATAACATCTTAAAAAAAATATCTCTTAAAATTTTCAACTAAAGCATATCATTATTTAATTTTTCTAAAGATTATGCTTTGTTTATTTGATTGGTTTAATTTTGTGCATATTTTTCAGATTAAATTATCTATTATTTTTTGCAAGAATTTTCTGTATAACTCAACTTTGTTTCAGATATATATTTGTTGCTTTTTTAATCTATACTATATGTCATAGAATGTTTTTGAAATTGAGTTTACATGCGTGATTTAATGGAGCAAAAGGGTAATGAGAGTGCAGTTATTATATTTCCTTATAAAATTAAGCAAATTTTACATTTACTATTCAGATTTCAATACAACAATTTTTTCTTTTTTTTTCTTTTTTAAAAAAAGAGAGAAATTAACAAAATATATTCGGAAAACGAAGGACTTAAACAGAAAATATTACTTTTAAGGTCTCTGTTTTTTTCTAATAAAATGTCAATATTGACAAAAACATTTTCCATGTTTATCATAAAAATTTATGATAGTTGATCCAATTACATAAGTTATAATTTTTACAATGACTAGCCTAATAGCCTTTATTTAGATAAGAGGAAGTTTAAGAACTTACAAATAAAAATTTATTGCCTTCAATGTAGATGAAAAGAAATTAATAAAATCTCAAGGTATATCAAAACAGAAAGCTTTTTTTGAGATGTAAAGAGATACTATTCTCTTTTAACGTATGTATAAATTAAAAATTATAAGTAGTTATTTGAATTGATGCCTTAGATGTCTGCTAACAATAAAAAATAAAACTTAAATTCTCCTGGAAAAGAGACAAAATTCTTACGAATAAATTTTTTTTTAGAAAATATTTTGAGTTAATTATATTTATATATTTTCTTACTATGTAAGTAATTACATTAATTTCTTACTATGTAAGTATGTTATAGTGCTCAGTTAAGGTACCCTACTACGTTTGGAACCATGATTTTGAAAATGTATACAAATACATATTTTTTATATTAAATATCAGTTGAATTTGAATAAATTTATAAACCGTGTTTTAATAATATTACTACAATAAGAAATAACTCAAATACAAATTTTTGCAAATCGGATGATACTAAAAATCAAAAAATTACTTATTTATTTGCTTTTTCAAAGCCACACGCGTGCGGTTCCAAATGTAGTCGAATACTTCAATAATATATAAAAGACTAAGGATAAGCCAATTTATAACTTGAAATTATTTATAGCTCAAAGGAATTAATACCTAGAAACTTTTTGGAATTATAAAATTATAATCTTGATTCTTTGAAAAATTAAACAGTCTTATTTTATTTTTTAAAAATTTTCTTTGAAAAAAATGTAATGCTTCCGAAGAATATTCAAAACTTGGAACGAAATTGATATGTAGCCCCTTCAAAAAAAATCTGTATCAGTTCTTAAAGCGTTAAAGACCATTAATTAATCCTCTTGAAATTATGTAGTGTTTCATTAAAACTGAGAAATCAGTAACAATTTAAAAATTTAGGTATTCGACTGATTGTATGTTAAAAATGAGGAAAATTATACTTTTTAAGAAAATATTTAAAAACTATTCAAGGAATATTCCGAAAAATTAAAATACTATTTTTAAAAAGAAAATAGTAAGCAAGATTATAACTCGTTATTAAATAATAATCAATAAAAGAATCTTGAATAGTTTTATGATTAAAATTTATTCCAAAGGGAACATATGTTTACTTTTTTTGCTACATTGTGCACAGAATAACAAAGAAAGCATAAAAAAAGAGCATATGTGATCTTGCATAATATCTGATAGAAATATTTTCAAGCAAATAATATTTTATAAAAATAAATTTCTTTTATCTTTTACATATCTTGAAAAAACAATGGAGAATACCTAATAGTTTCTAATTATGACTTTTTCAACGCACAGTGTTTCTGTTTCACTTTTCTGCAATGCAAGGTATTTGAATGAATACTAGTATTTTTTTTTTATTTTGAATAAAAAGGCAATGGCATATAAATTTTATTCTCAGTATTAATTAAAGAAGCACGTAAGCCAAAACAAAACAGCATGCAATGCTCACAATAATTTTTACACATGTAAATGATATTTTTATCTAGAATATTTTAGATCATAAATAAGATATCATTTTTTTCTTTTATTCATTTGATGTCTGGAAAGTCTCTCTCTCTCTCTCTCTCTCAAGGTTATTCACAAATTTAATTCCATTACCTTGATTATTCTAAAATATAAGCAACTAAAGTCTAAAAAGCTAAGAGAAAGGAACAATAATTATTGTGACAGATTTACACTCAGTAGTTTAGTTCATATTTTAATTTTTTGACGACATAGAGACTTTGCCATTTGATAGAAGAATCTAAAACCTTGACATTAACATAGATATTATAATGAACAAGAATAGTTGGGTAACATAAAGCAAAAACATTTCATTCATCATAATCTGTCCATTGTCTTGCTTATCTTCGCTTTATTTGAGAGATAAAAACGCAAGTCGCAAGTCAAAGAGTTCGCTAATGAAAGAGCTGGAAAGAGAGCCAAATTATTTTATAAATGTGTAACGTGACTTTTGCTTCAGTCCCACTTCGAGACCCAGCCCTACTGCGAAGAAGAAAATTTGAATGGCGTAAGGGTAAGAAAAGGCGATTTCTAGTCTAATTAAGAAATGAGAAGTTTGGAGGCAATTCCGTGCCCTCGCCATGAGAGCGAGTGAATCTGTCACTCAAAACGAGCTCTGGGATGTCGTAATGAATGCAAAATAAACTCCCCCTGTTAATGCGGCGATTTGCTCTGAATTTTATATCCGTACAAAGCGACCAGTTTAATGATAACCATTGGAGCAGTCCTTACAACGACGTTTTCTTGAAAGGCCATGGAAATAATTCTCTAATGAATCTCCCCCAAGAAACGGCCAATCTACGCTGATTTTGCTGATATCAAAATGTAAGAGAGCTGGATAGACTTCAAATTTCATTGACAGTTTTAAGAGAAAGACGACGGTGATAGGAACGTTTTCACCTGGTAATTGAGGCGTTAAATGGCGATTTTCATAATTAAAAATAATCACCTATAGTTCGTGCAAATTACTGTATCAGAGTAATTTGTAAAACACATAAACAGCATCTCTCCTTAAAAAGAATTCTTTTATTTCGAAACTTAAACACAGAAACGTGTTCGTCAAAATAATTATGCAAACTTCTAGTGAAAGTAGGGATGAGAATAAATTAGGATCTCATTAAACCTGTATAAGGGCCTTCAAAAGACCCCAGGGAGTAAACCAAGGATTTGAACATTTAAGGGGGTCATCGGAGCATTTCCTGAGAGGATTCATTTATTTCGTAAAAATTTTAGAATGTAGTTGGCTTTTCGTAACAATGCAGAAGCCTTTGTATTAAAATATTTCGACTCTTCTTGAAAAATTGACTAATAAAGACCTTATTTATTGATTTGTAGATGAAGCAATACATTGAATAGGGGAAAGATTCACTGAATTTATTTATTGGGATTTAAATCTGGGATGCGTACCAAAAAGCACCCGTCATAATCCCAAAAGGCATTATCTCTAACAGTAGAATATCGCATTATAAAATCCTGGACATTCAAAATCCCTAAAAGTCATGAAAATCTAAGTGTCAAAATTCGAAATCCACATATCTATATGCCCAAAAAAATGATTTGCAAAAATAGATCGTAGAACTTACTGTGTGTGCTTATAGTAAAACTACTGCTAGATAGTAGAACCTTAAGCCTGGTTACTTTTTGATATTTTTTAGATGTATATTATACAAGTTAATCTGTTACTATTGATATTATATATGTAATATTTCTCTCACTGTTCTGTGAAAAAGGGAAATAAAGCCTTATTTTAATTTCGTTTCTAACTTAACAATCTTCAGAATTATGAATTTCTCCTTCTATTCGAGTTTTCATAAATGTTTTTTAAAAAAAAACGGTAATATATATATATATAATTACTATAATATGGATTTCTATTAGAAAATTATTTAATGCCAATTGAATATTAATAGCTATTGTATCAATATTAAAAACTATGTAGTTAAAATAGAAATAAGGTATAACGTGTTGTCAAACGGCACTAGATCTTTTTCATTTTGTTCATGAAATATTTTTAAAGATAAAGTGTGTCTTTTAATAAAGCTTTAATATTTCAAATATTGTAATGGGCACAAAATTCATCGAACATAAAATTGACTTGAAAGGTTTCCAAACGGAGCGAAAGAACGACCCAGAATACACAGTTCAGTTAATCTTTAGAGACCTTGAATTATTGAATTATTGTATGATTGTTAAAATGAAGCATTCAGCATTGTACGCAAAGGATGACATTTGATACATAATAATACTCTCCATACTTCTATTGAAGAATAATTACGTAATTGAAGTCTCTGAATACAATATTTTACAATTTAATTAAATAGCAAGTCTTTTAAACATTCATTCTTGCAGTTCGTAAGCTTCTTATTTCAATGCGAGGTTTCCTAATGATGTTTTACATTCTATAGAAACTGCTTTTGGCTACAAACTATCATTTATGAAAATTGGACTTCTACTTCACTTATTTAATCGAATCGACTCAATTAACTTTCTTTTGAAGTTTTGAATATTTTCGAAAACTTATTACGACTTTGAATCCTTACTGTTTTGTATTTCGTTGTTGTTTCTTTATCGTTTTGGTTCGACGTATAATATAAGAATTATCATTAAAATAACATGTGTATATTAGTTTTATAGTACTTCTACTTATAGAGAATATTTAATTCTTCTCTTTTCGAACGTGCAATTAAGTGTTGGAAATTTGCAAATTGACACGTTTTTGACATTTAATAAACTGTTTACATATAAAGATGTAAAGCATATTCTTATTTTAAAAATCAGCTTATGTTTCATATGTAATATTTGGCTTTTTACATAATTAGGCTCATATTTATTTTTAAATTTTAATTTAACTTTACAAGCATGTAATATTGTTATACTGCATAAAACTTATGTCTCTAGAAAATGAAAATATTTTTTCACATTTCAAAAACGTTTTACATATTTCTCAGTTATTATATTCGTCAAAAATAATTAGAATTTTTTTTATTCGTGATACTTTTAATTTTTTAAAATAAACTCTCTTTCAGGGATATTAATTATTTATTTTTTTCCGAAATCTTGAAAAATATTTTAAACATCTTTTTTCTGTGTATTTATACATTTTAACATTTTATTTTATTCGTATATAAATATCAGTTTTTAGCTTACTTTAATACAAACAGGCTTACTTTAATACAAACACATTTTTAAGTGTATATTGCTCACTAAAAATCAATTTTTTAAAAAGGTATTTACATTACAGAAAGTTTATTTAACATTAATTTTTTTAAAAAATTAAGCATTTGACTTAGCCATTTTTTTCATATTTTAACTAAATGCATGACCTACTGATCATCTGAAAAGCACAGATTAAGAGTTTCCCTTTAAAAGTAGAACAAATTATTAGGAATATAATTTTTTTTAGTGGGAGTTTGTTTTTTTATTTTATTTTATTTATTTAATTTTTTTTTGTAATATACTTTTAATAATCAGTTTTTTACAGTGTATTAACCCCTTTTTAACTGTTAGCCATTTTTTCCACAGTGTGACATGCTTTTATCCGATTTCTTTTTTAAACATGAAGACATACTCATACTTTAAGGTAAAAAAATTATAACTATGTAATATAAACAAAAATTGTTTTTCTTATTAAATTATAATTATATTAAAGAAGTTAGAAACAGATCATAATGTTAAGTAATTCTTTCATAAATTTTGCAATGTTAAATTTAAAAAAAAAATTTCTAACATTTTTTCCGTAATTCAACATTCTTCATCTTTATCAATTTATTACATATTTTCCAACCTTAGAAATTCCAAGTTATTCGCAGTAAACGAAAGCACAATTTATTATAATTCATTCATTAAAATGTTAAAACTTGCATTTAAAACAATTAATTTAAAAAATGTACAGCTTAAATTATTTATAAGTCACTATATGTGGGGCAAGAATAAAAGTTGCTTCCAGGTTCTTGAAATGATAATATTTAATGTACATTCAAAGATAAGTGAAGTTATAAAACGTATAAGTCTAAAGTCGTAGCGAAGTGTTCGGCTTGTGCTTTGATATTTCTCTCTGTAAGAGAAATAAATTATTCATCCCTGTCTCCTTCATCATTCGTTTGTATGTTCTTGTTTCTAAGAGAATTTTCCTACATTTCAAAAAGGTTCCAGGAATGATTTTAAATAAAACATATTTTGCTCTGTCTATATTCGACTCAAGGAGGTTTCCAAAAGTTTTCAGGAACTTTTATGTACTGAGATTACACGGAAGAAACGAAGCAAGATTTTGATCCCTTTATGTGCCAATCTTTTGTCTTGTATTAGGACAAGATGCAAAATCCGAATTTACCAGTGATGTAGCGTTAAAACTTTTGTGATAAAGTTTGGATAACTATTGACTGTGTTGAGTTGCTTCATATTAATTTACTCATGTATTTTCATGAAATAACGAAAGGGATAAACTTTTTAAGGTATTAGGCACTTATGTATAGTAAAAAGATTATTTTTCTTCTGGTAAAAAAGATAAATATAAACTTTTTTATATTTATACTCTAAGCAAGTAATTGTGATATACTAACATTTTCTTCAAAATCAATACGCTTGCCTTTTCTGGTATGTAACTATATTACATAATTAGAATTCATTAGTGTTTAGCGTAAGGTTTTTTATTGTAAACATTTATAATTACCCGAGTACCACAAAGTATATCACTCAGGGCTTACCGAAATATGAAATGCATTACAAAAGGGGAGAAAGAAAATTTAAAAGTTATGAAGAATTACATATATTTACAAAGAATTTACAAAAAGGGCCAAAAGCACTTCTGGTGGAAATAAGTTGGTGAAAATCTAGAGGTCGTTTTATATTAATGCCCTCAAGAACCAGACTTAGGATCTTTTTTTCTCTAAAAAACTTGAAACACAGAGGTAAAAAAATGTTCATTTTCCTGGCTACCCAAATTACAATTACAAGAAAAGGACGGGACCCAATTAAGTCTGTGCAAATAATTTTCAAGTTACCATGTCCTGTGAAAAAATGAGTCATTTTGTAATTCGTAAGTAAATAATGTCATGACAGTCTCATATTAATGGATGAAAAAATTCTTGGTTAAACTCTCTGTATTGGAAACGATATATTAGTTCCAAGAGCATGAAGTATTTGGGAGAGGGGGATTTATTGCTATTTTCAGAAACAAACACATTCAGTTTATATTTTTGAATGAAACTTCTTCAAAATTGAGTCAAAGCTAATTTTTCCTTCAAAATATATTGTGCATTTTTTTTTAAATTTCTGGTCTGTAACTGAACATCAAGTCTCAGAAATAGGGGAGAAAATAAGCACCTGAATTTTTTAAAGAATGCGTAGGTATTTGGCTTACAGCCTCTAAGTCTCAAGATGTTCCCCTTCTGTCAAGGGAATTTAAGTGCAAAAAGTTCTTGACAACAAATTTGAATGTACCGATCTTACAAAATATATTGTGTAATTGTTTAAAATCATGTTTTTTCCTTAACAAAACGACTGTTAACAAATTAGAGCCTTATCACGTTTTAACTCCAAAGAAATGTACACCATGAATATGAATCCTTACAAATATGAAAATATAACCAATAAGAGCACTTTATTATGAGAAAGGATTTATTTATCAACTTGTCTAAGAAAGTAATACTTTTGAAAAATCAGTGGAATGATAAAAAAAAAACTATGAGGAAAAATGCGTTTGCGGATTCCCAATTGAAGTTAACGCAATCCCTCCCTTTTCATAGAGAAGCCGCAACCTTCCCTTCTTGCCTGTAGGGCAGGGCATTGCGGGATAGGGCAAGAAATGAATATTTGCAATATCCTGGTAGATGTATGTTTTATAAACGTAGAGGTAGTTGACAAGGTCCAATCAGTCCAGGAGCAGGACAGCCGTCCCTGGGAGGGAAGTAGTTATGTATCGTGGATTAATAACGGGCTTGCATCCGATCAAACACACCTGCTAGATGTTCATTGTATTTGGGAGAGATACTCTCCCATACGGGAAGTGGTGAGGGGCAAGGGGTCCGTTGGTCCGATTGCATGGTCATCCTCTACACCTAGACCTTCCCTGTTCGTCCCTTGATAAAGGGCCCCTCCTCTCAGCTATCTCTCATTGCCTACAATATAATCTTCTACGTTAAATATTTTATCGCATCATGCATTCTAAACATATCACCCTCAGAGTTTGCGTAATCTCAGAAAAAAAAAATGCAAAAAATGAAACGTGTAAGAACAGTAAAAAACGCTTATGTACGAAAAAAGAAGAATCGCAAGTTATGTCTTAACAGAAGGATTATAAAATAGTTTGATATGAATAGAATGTGTTTTATTTTTGCCGTAACAAAAGTAAATAATTTTCAAAATACAAAAATGCAGTTAATTTCGAAATTACTTCGAGCTCACTGGTTGTAATCACAACTACACCTCCGGGGTTTAATTATATATTCGAATCCAATATAACTTCAGAAGTAAAAAGGATATTAATCTCTATCAAAATACATTTAAAATTAATGAAAAAAACGACAAAAGAAAAAGAAATCATATTATTTAGTTACGATACAATATTTTCATCTATATTTTTGATATAAAAAAAAGATTTCCTCTTTATTTATATATATATTATTATTATTAGTTAACTTTCTAAATAAATTTATCTAATTAATTTTAATTGGTTCATTATAACATTGATTCCCCTTCATTTATTGAAAAAAATAATTGGCATATCTTAAAAACAATAAAAAGTTTTTCCTCGCAAATTTTCCTTTTAGGAAAATCCTTCACTGTTCTTTTCCTTTATTTTTGCACTTTGTCGTATCCTCTGTTTCTTCTTTCAACTTGACATCTTCAATAACTTATCATATCATGTTTCCTTTTTAAATGATTATTTAGCTTTTAGTTACAATGAGTCAACTTTTTTCTGCCTCAGCTTAAATTACCTATCCTCCATTACTTGTAATTCTGAAACTTTTCGGCAGTCTCATATAAAGTCCTCTAAGATACTATGGCATTTCTAACTCTTTGTTAAACGATACTACTTGTGTATATAATAGATGATTTCATCCTATGTACTGGTAAACACATTCGTATAGTCTTGTTTTTCTTTGTTCATCCTAGAAATGTATTCCTGGAAATGTATGAAATGTTGTCAGAAATCAGAGTCTCACAAAATAAAACAAGTAATTATGAAAGGGGAACCCAAAACTTATAATGTTTAGAGAATACATTCTTTGCTAGAATGTTTTCGTGTATCCATATACTTTTATAACTAGCTGTTTAAACGACTCCTAAAAAAAGGTTCTTGTTTTCTCTCAACCACTTTAACTTTACCCGGAATTAAAAATAAATATGGAACAAGTTCACCAATGAGCTATTTTTAAAGAATTTTATATTCTTATTGATTAATTCAGTTTTTCATACATGTGAAATAAAAGCAATTAATTCATTAATACATTTTTTTATACATATAATGGATAAATTTCATTTAAATATAAGAATAAAGATTTTCTTTGAAATTTCAGGGCATATATATACATAAATAATGAAATACACATGTATGTGTGCTAAAAATTCTACAATTTCGAGTGTGAAATATATTATCATCATACGGAAATTAAATAAATTGATTTATACTACTAAATAATACATGAAAGTTTTTTAAAAGATTAGTCCAATGTTGCCCTGATAAATGAAAAAATTCAAAATATTTTTAATAACATTTTGTGAAGAGACAAAATCATCAAAAAATGATCTAAATTAAGCCAAAACTTTTGCGTCTCGATTTTCTTATTTATATTAATTATTTCTCTCCAGAATTTCATCAGTAACGCCAGCCTAAGCTTATGAGCTTACTCTGGTTACTTTTAAGGATAAACAGGGTACTCTAATGAAGGTTCTGTCCAGGGACACTCCTCTGTGCTTTCATCTAAAATTAAAATATCAAACTCCGCAGCTTGTGGAGGGCGTTCAGAGCTTTAGTCAGCTAATCCCTATGTCCGAATTCTATCTACCCTCCCTTCTCCTCCTAAAAACACCTGACCAGTGGGCAGCCCAATTCACTGGCTAATTAACGCATGCGAAGCCTTTGATCCCTTCAGAGCCAAAGGGAGTTGAGTGCTTCCTTTGTTTTTGACTACACAACACTATTTGCAGAGGGTCCGATTCCTCATGACTTGAGGAGTTAAATCTACTCGGAAGATTTTACCATCCACACACAGAAGCAGGCATGGACTGTTTATCTAGGTATTCCAACTGAATTTGAAATGAACTCGCTGAAAATCTACTTCCCACACCACATTTTACACACTTATCTTAAAATGCAGTTTAAAGTAAATACAAACAGAACATGTATATACAAATTTCTATTGCAAGGAACTTTTATCTCTTTCGGTGTTTCTAATTTTTAATCAACACGCCACAGAAATATTAATTTAAGTGATTGTTCATTTTGGTATGTGTATATAACGATGATAAAATTATTAAAAATATTCTCCCAGGTTTGATTTCATGTTTGTTATTAAAGTACTGTTCACAAGTAGATGTAAAAGCAATATATCGATTCCTGCATCTACATCAAAACTCTTGCCTCTCCCTTTTTCACTTGCCTGATAGTCTTGATCATTTATATGCAACGTGTTATAATTAAATTGAATATACTTATTTTATAGTTTTTTTAAGACAGTTTTCGCTTAATGTTCAAGAATATGCCCCAAATTTGAAATATTTTTTCAGATATAAAAGTACTCCAGCATTACTATTAAGTCCTCGCCTCACTAACCTATTGAGAACAGCATATTTTTTTATCTTACTATTCCTTTTCCTCCTAGTTGACTTATTTTTTCTGGCGTAAAATATGTTTCGCATTTTCTATGTTCTAGCTTCGCTATCATATGGATAGCATATTTTATCATAATTCTTATTTTTATCTGAGTTGATTTTTTCTTTTCTGTAGAAAATGTGTTTCGCCTTTTATCTCCTAAATCGTAATACTGAATGGGTTATTCCTTTAGATGTTAAAAAGAAAAAATAATTAGCTATGAAATATTTTGAAATTTTAAAAGCAGTATATTATAAGCAGATATATGAATTATAATGTAGTAAACTTTCATGAAAATGAAGACATTTTTCTGTCTGAAAATGTGCTCCATGTTTAGTTCAGTTTCTTGCACATTTGGCGAAGACAGACTTAACAGTTCAATATCATAATTCAATGAAATTACAAAAAAATGCATATAATAATGAAAGTGTTTGTTATGAATTAACTGCTTTAGATTATACATAAAAGAAATAGACCCTCGTTGTATATCACAAACATGTTCTTTAATTAAAATATTTTTTAAACTCTCTATATATGATTTTAAACTCAAAGTTGCCCGGAATGATATTCACAAAAGATTCTCTTCAATCGAAAAAGTACTTATGTAATTGCAAAAATCTCCCTCTCTCGGTTACAGTATCGAATATTTCCAATTTCATAAGTCTTTCTAAAATATTCTGTTTCCTATTAAGTATTCATCATAATTCCTATGATGTATTTAATTAGTGTATTAAAATCTCTCTCTCTGTCTCTGTATATATATAATTACATTTATTCTTTATTATAATTCCTCTGTAAGCATGTAAAGAGACAAAGACAAAACGCTTTCTGAAATACTTTCTCTTCCCATGATAGAAATAACTTTGTTCTATATACTAATAAATGCTTCGTTTTCCCTCAAAACTTATCAATAACACGTCCCTTAATCGGCGGGATTAACGATCGAAATCATCAGAATCGGCCCATTATTAATTATCGCCCAAGTTCTAATTATTATGTAACCAAGCAGCAATTTCGACTCTTCGATTTCCATCCCACACACGTATTTTAAGTAATAGGGTCGTTCGATTATCATGAGATTAAAAACAGAAAATACTTTTAAAATTGAGATTTCCTCTGTTTGTGGAATATCGTAGCGAAAGTAACACTCAAGATGCATCTAATCTGGAGAATTCTTCGTAATTTGTCTCAATGGACAGTTCTTCGCTTATAATGCTTAGTAAGCGTAACGAAGCCTCAATTAACGTTAACTCCTTTATAAACCGAATACATCTAATCTTTTGTGGACCCTTTGATATTTATATAAGTAGAATGTGTACTTTTAATGTCGTTTGTCTTGTATCAAATTTAGATATTGTTACTTGTATTGCTACTTTAGAATTAAGAAAATGAATCTCACTCGTCTAGAACAGCATAATTTTTTTAAATATCTTAATGCTTTATTTTCTATTGTTGTGAATGGAAGCAATATATTTATTAAATCAATTACTTATCTTCAAATTAATGGATATGCTTTTCACATTCGCTACAAATAAGAAAAAAATAACATTAAGGCTCACAAATTTGTGTCTTCAAATTAAGTGGCAATAAAGTTTACATTTAAAAAAATGGTAATATATTACGGAAAAAAATAAAAAGAAAGCAGAGAATATTTGAGTCAAAAAAAGGCATTCTACAGTTAATTTATTGCAAGACTTTTGGTTAAGCTGGAACTTTTTTTTTTAAAAAAAGTATTTAACATTTGCAATTTTTAAGTACTCCTAAGGGTGGAAAGCAAATATTTCGTATAAGAAACCTTACTAAAAGGGTACTTGGGGTTTTATAAAATTTATAAAGAACGTGAGATTAAAATTGTATTTAAATCAACAAAGCTTTAAAATTCTTTGTAATCTGCTGTTTAGTAACTTGTAGCAAATTTTGTATGCATATAATCTGATTTAAATTGTGATTATTTTGTGTAGATTATTGCACATACCTTTAAGCAATACATTATCTTCCAAAAACCAAAAGTACATACAAATTCTTTTTATATTATTAAAATTAAATTTTTAAGCATTATATATTGCTCATAAGACTTCAAAAATTTATTTTTCATTTATTTTTTTCTTAGTGTGTTATACTTGATATTTAACATATATACTACTCCAGGAATTTTACACAGTATGAATAAAAACTATGAAATTACCTTTTAAATTAAAGTGTATTTAATACACAGAACAATTTTTTATTTAATAGTATAAAAATGTAGCGTTCTTTTAGATAACAAGATACATCTAGCACTCTTTTTAAATGATAAATGTGCTGAAATTTAATGACGTTTTGAGAAAATATCTGAAAAGATTCCTTTGATGCAAAATTATTTCTAATTCTAAATAAAACGGTGCTTATTTAAGGTAGTTGAAGTTCAGTTTAAGATAGACTGAAATAACACTTTGTAATATGAATTTCAATTGTAATACAAAATATGCGAGTCTTACGATTTGTGATATAACAATGTATGAATCAATGTCATTAAATATATACTATATAAGATATCAGAAACTATGAATTTATACAAAATTTGTGGCAAAATACAGCTCCAAAAAGTATATCTTTTTTTATAAAATATCTCAGAAGAGTTTAAGGGAATTTTAAAAATCTTACTAAAAGGAAAATAAATTCACTAGTAAATTATTTTTAAAAATAAATTTTGTGGACACAACTGATCACAACTTATTAAAGTCTGTGACACAACCTCTATGAGCAATAACTCATTTCAAAAGTTAAATACACATATAAATATGATTCGATATTTCCAATCTGTTGCACGAAATATTTTACTATTCAGAATTTAAATTCTCCTTTCCTCATTCATCAAATGAGGTTCGAGACACATAAAATTTTCTCACAAACTTTAAGCAGCTGTATTTCGTTGATACATGAAACAATGTTTACACTGCACTGAAAGTAAATAAAGTTTCTTAAGAAAATCGCCATTAGACTTAACAGAACGAATATACCAAGCTGCTTCAGTACTTTGAAATGCAACACATACGTTAATGAAACTAGCCTGAACTGAACAGAAGTTGGCTGTCATTTATGAGTGAAATATCTCATTCATTTTGAGAACGCAAAACGTCGATTACGTATTCCTATACTTTCCAAATATAGCACGGAATTGTTAATTTTTCTCATCCTCACTAGATTCTCGGACTCCCAATGGCACGAAAATTCAGAGAAATGACGCTTACATTTGTTGCGCCACAAACGAAAGAAAGGCAATTGCTTAAGCTCCCGAGAAAGAAAGTTGTTTTGATTTATTCACAGAACTGACTTTCCAGATTGCTCAAAAATATTTTAAATCTTTCAGTTGTGAAATTTCCTCGAAACACACACACACACACACATTGCCTAAGATGTATTTATTATAGTTCAAATAAAATACCTTAAAAATTCTACAAATAGATATGTTTTATTCAATGTGTGTCAATTATTTTTATTCACTTCATGCTATTGCGTTTTATTATGCTTGTTTCGGTCGTGGTTGACGTTTGGTCATTTCTGTGAACTGGCGTCTGTTGAGTTGCTGGAAAAGTTTTCAAAATCTCTCATCTAGTATAGTGGTTATTTACACTGATGTGCCGTAGAGCCTGTGTTCGAATCCTGGAGAAGGCTTGGATGTTTGAAAATGGAGAATGCCTTTGTTGTAGGGGGTACTCTATATTCTTTACTCATGGAGGTAAAGCCGCAAGTCCTCTCGTGAGGTTGCTGGAAGGAGAAAAGAGACGGGAGGCCCCTAACCACCTCCAGGGTGTTCTCCGTCACCTGTATACGGCTAACGACAGGCGTACATATAGCCCGTTGCCGCGATGAATTCCGTGAGCCTCGATCTGACGCTGTCAGCGAGTGAGTGAATATTAACGTCGCACTGTTCAGCTACACGAGGGCTTTTGGTGACGGACCACGTAATTTTGTACCATGGTCAAGTGACGTGGATGACACCTAAGCTGGGATCCTCTCTCCTAACTACCACACCACACCAACGGGAGGACGTTTGAGCTCTCGACAGATTTAACGTGCATCGCTGCCCAACACGGTGGGTCTTTAGTGGCACTGGGCTCGAACTCATGACATGCCTGCCATGATCCGATACTTTGACCACTGAGCTACCGCAATCCTCTGACGCTATCAGACAGTGGCATTAGCAACAACAAAAGAGGACTACAGTTTTCGACTCTAAAAATATCAAAGTTTATCTGATAATATTTGAGATTGTTTGATAATATTTTAGGGAGATTTCAGTATTAACTTATGGGGTAATAATTGATTTACATATATTTTTAACAAAAACATTCTTCATGAATTTGAAAGATTCATAGCATGTTACCAATGTCTAAGGTCATTTTTACATGCAACGGTAGCCAAATGGTCACAGTCACGAACTCTTGAACAGTTTTGTTTCTATCTAATTGGAAATTTGAGTTCTTTTGTCGCTCAAGACCCACCTTGTAAAGGGACTGATGCATATGAAATCTGTCGACACTCTAAGTACTCATGAGACATGGTATGAAAATCTGGAGCATGGAGTGCCAACTCTGGCGTTGTTTCCTTCATTTGTCTGTAGTTCAAGATAGTAAGAACCGTCGGCTACATCCCTAGTGCTGTTTCGAGGTACGACATTAATAATTAATTAATAATACAATTTTATTAAATTATTTAAAATACCAATATTTTTCAGGATTTTTCAAAACACAAACTAATATTTACTATGTGCAATCACCATGCTTTTACCACAATAAGTTATGCAAATGCTTAGCATATCAGCACAAACTCATAGAATAGGTGCCTAAAGAGCCACCAATAAGTGCTACATGAAGGGAGAACAGAATGCTTTTTTGAAGTACCAAAATGGCATTTTCGTTCTGTTGTTTTGCTTGAGTAGCTTCAATATACTTTGAAGGAGAACACAAGCGTCATTCGAATATACTTCTGATTTCGACAGAGGAAGAAGTGCTGCCTGTAGAGTATTCGGATAACCATTTTGATAAATCGGTGATCGTACTGAAATTAACCAAGTAACAGTGATGCGGATCTGTAATCAAAGAATGCAGGAAAGGTTGACTGTGTGTGATCTACAGCGCCAATTGCAACAACCTAGTAGAACTATTACTCTTGATGAAAGACATAATCTGCTCATAGTAGTGATGGATCACTTTGTATTACATCATGAACTGTTATTTTAAATATGGGAAGTTACAACAATAAGTGTCCACACGTATCATTTCACGTCGTTTGCAGTACAGTGTTACATCCTTCAGACATCCATTGCTGCAACAATTTTTGTCAACAAACCTCAGATATTTACGACTGTTGTGGTGCATTGAACGGTGGACATGGACAACTGAATAGCACGACGTTGTTTTTGCAGAAGATAACCTGTTTCAGCCTACAACATCGCGTTTCGAATTTAACTCTGGATACACCATGGAAAGAGGTTGCTTAATTGTTACCTTGCGCAACGTCATATTGATCCTGTGCCCGATATTATCGCTTTGGATGGTATTGGATTCCACTCCCGTATCCCTAGTGTGCCTCTCCGGTACAAGACCTGCTAGCGTTGTATCGCTGAAGTTTCGAAGCCTGTTTGCCACCTTAACCTTCAGAACCTGTCAGCAATCACATTCATTCCAACAGGACAATGCTCGACCACATGTGGCACATAATATTGAAGACTTTATCGCCCACCTGATAACATTGTTGCCTTGGCTTGCCTGTTCTTCTGATCTATCGCCTAAAGAACCACTAAATTGGTAAACACTACCCACCACTAAACCATATCAACTTTAACAGTGTGAAAAGACAGTATGGACTTCCATACCTCAACAAAACATCCAAAGCATTTTTCATTCAAAATCGAGGCGTTTATTAACGATTTTTGCCAGTTGAAGCAGCAACACAAAGAAAGAATGATCCAAGAAAGGAATGTTTTTATGCCTGAGATACAATTTCTAAACGTGTACCAGACTTTTTACAATCCAAATTTACAAAAATAGTTTTTAGTGGAAGACTAAGGAATTTGGAGCTACGTAGACAGTACTTATTTTTTTGTATTTAAAAAGTACACATAAATTTAAAAAATTTCGAACAAGAAGAAAAATGGTTCAAAATATTCTCCTAATGTATTCAGAGAAGGCAATGAATGAAAATAGCAAATAAATGTTTATACTAATGGCTTTATTGAAAATAGTTTCCTAAGTAATTTTAAAATAAATTAATATGTTGAAAAAAAGAAACAGTAGTGCATCAGTCACTTCTGTAGCAATTTTATTCGATTTCGAGTAAAGTTTCAGGAAGTACAGACTCTAAAAGAAAAAAAAAACCTTTTCGATTTTGGCAATGCGGATATGCTTCCGAGATTTGAAGTGAAGTCCCGGAGAGGGCCTCTAACTGTACTTTGAAAAAAAAAAGGCCTCCTTTAGTTAAGGGGCAACAGTAGGGGCTGTTCTAAACTGCTCCCTTTATTCACCTGTTAAGGAATTTGGGGACAGGAAGGGTTCAACGAACGGTGAGTTCAGTTTTCTTGCAGGTTTTTAAACCCTTTTGTGACTTTTAAAAAGGACCTGTTGGGTGAAGGTACGTGAGATCGGTTTTACCTGGAGTTTATATTCTTCATGACCCAGTTTGCATGGGAATTTAAAATGGATTTCTGAACTTAGTTGGGAAAATGGGTGGACTTTTTTACTTAGATTTCTTTTGAAAGCGTTATAGTAAATTGGTAGAAAAAAATCAAGTATCAAGTGTTTAAAAATATAAAGCCTTTTATAACTGCAGCAAAATCATAGATTTATTAATCAAATGAGTTTGTGGTAAAATCTATAATTCAAATTATTTTTCCATTAATAAGTTGAAAATCTTTTCTCAAAAAAATGATTATAACTCATAATAAATAGTTCTTTTTTCAAAGTGTTTGTAAATTTTTTAATGGTTATGGCAATCACAAAGTAACTGAAATTAAGAAAAAAAATTTTCGTTTTATACAAAAAACAATAAAACTATCATTTTTGCATGTTAACGTTTGGATGAAAATTCCTCTTTGAAATGACAGTGAAATAAGTTTAACGCGAAAACGCTTAAAACGAAACATCGGTTAACATAAAATAATACAATGGTCCCGACAAACTATTGTCTATTTTTATGTATTTTTTTCTCTTAACACTGAACGAAAATCATTTTACACGAAAAGATTTCTGGAAATGAATACTATGAGGAAAATACTAGCTACGCAGGCGAGATTTAAAAGGAGTATGAAATGAAAGGGAGATGGTTTCATATGTATCGTAGAAAGGAAGCTAACTCGGCTCTGAAATGCCCTCGGAATAGTTTGTGGCGCGAGCCAATTTCGTTTGTCTAAGCTACTTTCACCCTCCCCCCATACAAACACCACTCAAAAAACATAACATCTCTCATCAGTTGGCTTTCGAATTCGGATCATAAAGATAGATGAGCGATTCTTACGAGAAAGGTGTAAGGTTGCAATGATAATTGATAATTGACCAGCTCCCCTCAAAGTTGTATTGAAAGCTATAAAGACTACCTTTTTAACACGCTTTTATAAGTTTCACTTGTATGTAATAGAATCTTTGAACTCGATTTTTACCCACTTTAAAAGGTCAAATGAAATCGAAATTTTGCACACTTGTCAAGGACCGGTGATAATACAATAGTTTCATAATTTTGTTTCATTGTCCTGATCAGGATCCTCAAAAATAAGGATTTTAAGGATTTCGAGGTTTGGCGAATAATTCATGATATCGTTTCCAGATTTGGAGACTAATTGCATAAGCCAATTTCAGATTTGGCGACTAATTCCGTATGCTATTTCCAGATTTGGAGACTAATTCTAGATTTAGCGACTAAAAGATTAAGGTGCAATCTTAAAACAGCAAATTGGCTTGTGGTTAATACAAACAAAACAAAAAAGTGTTCTTTATGATCTTTTTTACCAAAATATAAGTCTAGTTTTTCTGAAATTGGAAATAAAAAAAAAAGAATCGTGTATGTGAATAAAAATAATTTATGTTCTAACTTCTAAATATTTTATATTTTTATAAAGCAATACGTTTAGAAGTAATGATACGAATTAAATTATAGCAATACGTTTAAAAGGTGATAATATGATTGACATTTGATAATTCTTCTTAACTCACTTTTATTAGTTAGACCTGTATCTATAGAGACGGAATCTTTGATTTATAACAATATGGGACTCATCCGAGGCCGACGTAAACGGAGAGAATACAGTGGTGGCAAAATTGTTGTTTTTTAAGTTTGTATGCTTATAAAAAAAATTTTAAGTTGCACAAAATGTTAAGTATTTTATATCATTTTAAAGATAATTTAATACTAAATTCAACACAAACAAAGAAAATTCAAATATTTGCAACGCAAAAAAAGTTATGCTGCAGTAACTGACGATATGCATTGGATACTGATTATAGTAGTGAGTTATCAGAGCTTAGTGAGATTGCATTTATTCTTTATTACAGCTTAATATCGATGTTTCAGTGAGCTGAAAATAGTTTTAAGCTCTTCCTTTGTTGTTACATGATGGCAGGGAACAATTATATCCTCAATTAGTTCCTTTTTATTTCATGGGTGCTTCATTCAGAAAAGAGTTTTCAAACGTAGTTACATGTTTTCAATAGGATCGAGGTCAGGACTGTTTCCTGGCCATGAGAACAACTCAGAGAATGGTACCAGTCTTTCAATTACTTTACTGTGTGGCAAGGAGCATAATCTTGCTGAAAAATAAATGAAGCGTTGTTAGTAAATAGATCCCTGATGGAAGGCAGAAGTTTGGGTTCTAGAATGGTGTCAATGTATTTTATGACATTCAGTGTCCCATCGATGATAGGAAGGCGACCGATACCATCTGCTGATATGCATGCCTAAATGATAAAACTATGTGGGTACTTCACAGTTGCCTGGATGCAGTCAGGATGTAGCATTTCTGATATTCTACGTCTTGCATATTTTAGGCTATCACTACCGAATAATGATATTTTAGTTTCTTCCCTCTAAATAATTGCTCAATTAATGTGTTCCATTGCCCACTATAGTCCCTTTTAACTCTACTGTAATCTGAGATACGGCTTTTTTCTTGTAATTCTACCTTTTACTTTTACATCTGCTAACCTACTCCTGGTTATTTTTGAACTGACAGAAACACCAGCAGCAATTAGATCCCTTTTGATGGATGTCCATGAAATTCTTTTATCTCTGAAACACAGTAGTTTTGTTCTTCTGTCATCAAATGAGGTGCTGCACCTTTTTCGGCCTTTTCCTGCTTTTTTTAAATTAAATTTGTCTCCTGACATTTTAAACAAAACGTTCATTCTCCAGATGTAGTGTAGTTACAGAGCTACCCACTTGCTATGCAATTTTAACAAAGGAAATACCACTTTCTCATCACACATATGTCCAATCAACTCTTTTATTTGATGCCATTGGTTTTTGACTAAATATTATTGTTCTCCTGGTCAAAAAAAAACAGTCCTAACCTCAATCCTATCGAAAACTTGTGGCACCGTTTGAAAACTCTTGTTCGAATGAGGTACCCATGAAATAAAAAGGAAATAGTTGAGGATATAATTGTTTCCTGGCATCGTGTAATAACGAAGGAAGATCTTAAAACTATTTTCAGCACAATTAAACAACGATGTAAAGCTGTAATAAAGAATAAAGGCAACATCACTAAGCTCTGATAACTCACTGCTATCATCAATATCTAATATATATCGACAGTTATTGCAGCATAACTTTTTTTGTGTTGCAAATAATTGAAATTTCTTTTTTGTATTGAATTCAGTCTTAAATTTTCTTTAGAAATATATGAAATACTTTGTATTTTGTGTAACATAAAAGTTTCTAAGCGCATACAAACTTAAGGTATCCGACTACTTGCGACAATTTTTTTTTTTTTTTTTTGAGAAAATGGAAATATGGGGATTTATTAGTGATTTTTAGATTTATTTAGTATATTTAAAGGAAAAAATCGTAAAACTGAAAACAGAAAAAAAATTATTATTATTAAAAAGGGAAAAAACTGGTGAAAATGTACAAAAAATTACATAAACGGGGCCCACTCTGTACAAAAACGTTTTGAACAAATTCTCAATTTTTCAATTTTAATGTGTTACTTTGTTATTCATGTTTGAAATGACCTTCAGGATAATAGATATTTTAATTTTTACAAAAACTAGGTGCACTCTATCTTAGTGAAATATAAGAAATTGCTTAAAAAAACAGGGATTATATTCACATAAAGGATTGTAAATTTTAAAATAAAACAGTAATTGATAAATCTAAAGGTCAAAACACTTCTACTGTTATACTAAACATTCACAAAAAATTTCAGCAAATTATTTTCAAATTTTTTTGAGAAATCGCTGTCCCCGTTTGAGTTTTTTGAAAAAAAACACATTTCGAGTAAAACGCATTTTAATGTTTGACATCTTGTGTAAAGTTATGGCATCTCCTTTTATTAAAACACTTGTAGTTTTTGTTCTAGTGAATGGAAAATAAAAACCTTGGTATTTTTATTAAGCTAATAAGATGTTCTATGTAATAAAATCATAAAAAAAAATTGTCAACTTTTTGAAAAAAAATCATGATTTTAGGGTAGTCGAATATCTTAAAAAACATAATAAGTTAAAAAAGTGTCCACAATTTGGGCCACCACTGTAAATACCTCTTAATTAATATCCATCGAAGAGCAAGACTAATTCCAGCAGCCGCATCATTTCAGCTCTAAATATCAAACTCAAGGATTAATTCAACAAAGAATAAATGATAGTTTTAAGAACTAAAAAACGGACTTTTATTATAGATCGAACAAAAAAATGAAAAATAAATTATAGTTTTAAAAAAAACTAAAAAACACGCTTTTATAGTGAATCGAACTAAAAATTAAAAAAATAATTCTTAGTATAAGAATCAAATGATTAACGAGGAAATTAATGTCATTGGGGTAAAAGCGTGAGGTGCTCTATTATAATTGTTATAATTTCTTACAAGTTCTATTCCGAAATGCTGAGTTAGTGTAAAAATGTTGTACAAAGCACCCCACGTTTTTACCGCAATGACATTAATTTCCTCGTTAATCATTTTATTCTTATATTAAGAATTATTTTTTTTTTAATTTTTAGTTCGATTCACTATAAAAGCGGGTTTTTTAGTTTTTTTCTTTTTAACTATAATTTATTGTCTCCAAATACAGCAATTGTTCTGCAGCCATGTTATCAAGGGATTATGTAAAATATGAAATTTTTCTAGAGGAAGCAATTGTTTCGAAAATATTTAACATCAATCGAAGCAAATGAAGATTTTTCGATCAGTTTATTAGATGCTCTTAGATGTAAATAAAATGTACTCTAATAAACTTAATTTTGTTGAAAGTATGTTTTTTTTTTCAAATTTCTTTAACACCAAAGTCTTTTAACACGAAAAAATAGTTAAATCCCCTCAGTTCCACGTTAAACGATTTTCACTGTACTTGGCTTCCTCCCTGTAAAGAAATTGTGGTCAGGAGATCAGTTTCGTGAAATCGCGGTCAGCGTTGATTTGTCCAGTTGTAACGTCCCGGAGGACGGTAGTGTTTGGGGGTTCGAACAAAGATCAACTATAGTAACTATAACACAATTGTATTACTACTTTTACTAAGTCAACCAACATAATTAAAGGGAGGGAATGCACTTATTATTAAACCTGGAAGAGCAATCGCATAGGATTAAGTCAACTAACATATAAATAAAAGTACTTATCTGAATCCTGGAGCGCACTTGACTCCTACGTTTGAATTCTCTTTAGATATCTTGCTTAACTATATGACCTCCGGTCGTAATCTTATTCACAGTTTAATCTCAAATTTCAACCGTCAACTATCAACCATCGATCATCATCGCGTACTCTAATGCCAACGTTTAAATAGAAGTATTCATTTATCTAAATCTCGTCTTCTTCACTGAGAAAGGTTTTCAACTGAACTCACAGTTAAAAGAATAATTTTACCCAAGAAGATGAGAGGAAGATTAGCTGATAGACCCGTTACACAGTCATGGATTCGAAGAAAAAAAATCTTGGCGTTACTTGTTATATTATTTAGATCTTTTTTAACTGAAAAGATACTGTTATATATATAAGAAAAACTTTAGACAATTTACGGGAACTATGCCGTCTGTCTTCTTAATGTTGCTGCAGTAGTCAAGTGATAACATTCTGTGTTGTCCAGCTTTGTTTCTATCGAATAGTGGATTCGAGTCCTGATGTCACTAAAGACCCCCTGTGTAGAGGAGCCGATGCACGTTAAATCTGTTGGGGTTCAAAGTCCTCCTATTGATGGGATGTAGAAGTTTGGAAAAGGGAGTGCCGACTCAGGTATAATAAAAAGCATTTTACCATAGCTAAAATGTACAAAGCCCGTCGACAATAGATCTCGTATAGCTTCGAATTACAGCACTGATAAATAACCAAATTAAATCTGGAGAATAAATAATCGCACAATTATTTATATTTAAAAGTTTATAACATGGAGTTATTGTTCCGATAGTCAGAAATGTTTTTAGTTATCTCCAACAATCAGGCAAATTCGAACATGACAGCATAACATTTTTAAAAAATGACTTATGTTTTTCGTATAAGCGTTTTCTAGATTACTTTGAAATTATGAAAAAACTATCAATCATAAAATTTATACCACATGTTATTTAAAATGGTTTAAGTAAGCAATAAAATTTGCAGGGTAAAATAAAAGAGAAATAATACCGAAATCCAATACATTGTGCAACAGCCAATTTCAGTGATAAGAGCCTGTGTAAGTCTAATTCATGGCATCAAATCGTACAGATTCTGAATGTCAAATGGCATTTTAGAATTTTTCTATCTTATGTCAAAATTCAGTCATACACTTTGCCAGTCGCCAAAAAATATAACTCCTGGTATAGACCATATATATGGTGATCAGGCTGCGCATAAAAATTAGTAACCTGTCGTACTCTGAAGAAGGCTTGTATATCCAAGCAACAAGGATCATGCACAATCATAGACGAAATAATTAGCGCACCAAGAATAAGTCGTCAAAATGAAACGAAATTTTACATACGTAATGACTACTTTGATATAAGTAAATGATTAGAAAATCAAAGAAAAAGGAACATTTATTTCAAAGAAAAGGTAACAGAACGGATGATTTAATACCCTGTTGAACTCCCTCTAGCGCGAATGCATGATGCCATAAGATCGGACATTGAGGCATACAAGTTCTGTATGATGTCTTGAGACATTTCGTTCCATATTTGCTGTAACCTTGCCTCTAGTTAGTTCAAACTCGTGGGATGCCCAATTTGCCGTCCCAAATGATCCCAGATATGTTTGATTGGATACAAATCTGGGGATCGACCAGGCCTAGGTAGAGTAGTAACAGTGCAGAGACAGTCTTGTAACACACTTGCCGTGTAAGACCGAGCACTGTCTTATTGCAAAATGGCTCCTGGGAGCCGTGGCATGAGTGGCAACACATGTGGTTGCAGGCTGTCTTGGACATACCGCTGGGCTGTCATGGTGCCACGGATCAATACTAGGGGTGACCGTGTATTGTAGGCAATGGAACCCCATACCATCACACCAGCTGTGGGAGTGGTGTGTCGCGAACACGATTGTCATCACTGCTGAGTTTGAATCTGGATTCGTCGCTAAAGACGACCTGGTTCCATTCCGATGCAGTCCAATTTCTTCGTGCATGGCACCACTCCAAACGGAGGCGTCGATGGGTGGGCATCAAGAGAAGCACACGTAATGGGTGCTGCGATCTCAAATGTCCTTCAGCCAGGCGCCTTCGTATGGTTCGAGAAGACACAGGGGCCCCTAGTGAAGGTGCTACCTGTGCCTGGATGGCGGCCGATGAAGCAGTTGGCTGTACGCGGGCATTTCTTATGATGTGGCGGTCTTCTTGACGACTGGTCTGTCTAGGGCGTCCTGAGCATGGTCTTCGTGTAAATGACATCTCGGATCCACTGGTCCCAGCACCTCCTCACAACACAATCAGAACGGCCTAATTAACGAGCTACTCGCCTAGCTGACCACCCAGCTTCCTTCATGCCGATGATTCTCCCTCTCTCAAACTGCGACAGCTGCTCGTATTGTCTTCGAAAACAGCGTAATGGTATGGCTACCTCAGCTCTTCCTTTGCAAACGATTCAGCACACTCAAACAAGTTTTGCTTACCTGTTTTATACTTCACGGAGAATGACGCTAAATGCCCTCTACCTGCTATACGTAATGCGCAATCACGCTGCATTTCTATAATCATTTGTATATCTCTCTGACATGTACCTTCATGCCAAGTTTCGTTACGATCCTGCAATTATTTCTTGGTGCTCTAATTGTTTTGTCCATGAGTGTATATGGGTCATTCTGAGGAACATGTATAAACGTGTACTATATTGCTGAAATACAGGCCTGAGAATGCGTTGCAGAAGTGATGAGACCTCAACTTCTCTTACGTAGTGCAGGCTATTCAGAGTCCCAACCATTTGAATAGGGTATATATCAAATAGCTCTCTAAACCAAGACGCATTCATCCAGTATGATGCTGAATAAGACTGGGAAATGGCGTTCATCTCTGTAGTGTCTGACGATTACGCGCCCATCGTAAAAACCTCTAAAAATCCCTCGGAGAAGAGAACTTGTTGTTGCTTAGCACACCTTTGGCTGTGTGAGGGAGCCTATTGTAGCTGGAGACATTGTTAGCTCAGCGAGATGAGAATCTTAAGCACATGAATCCTTACAAGTAACCCATTTTCAAGCAGATGTCGACGAACGATGGTGGCAGATAGTAAAATACATGTAACCGTGCTATAATATTGCACTAACCTACTAGAGGACGTTGTACGGCCCATCCCCCATCTGCAAGAGGTGTCTATCGTCCCAATATGAAATCGAATTGAGTGACTCACCACCACGTTTTCAACTTGTCTGATACTCCATGCAGAATCTCTTCCACATGCACATCACCTCGCGAGAGAACAATTTCACGATAAGAAAGTCCATCTTGCAAAGGTGATCAAGTGGCACCGTTCGAGTTCAGTTAGTTGCACATATATCAGTCTGCGTTTTGGTTGAGGCACATATTGACTTCTAAACAATTATTTAGAGCACTCAAAATCTACACATTTAAATTCATATACTTACATGCATTTTTTTAAACACCCTACTCTTGGAAACTTAAAAAATTTTTGTTTCGCACATAAGGAATCAATATTGCAATTCTAATCTCTCTCCTTTTCTTATCTTAACCTCCTTGAGTATTCCCCGCAAGTTTCACTTACTTTGCTAATTTAAGGGGATCTCGACTCAAGGGCCCCCTTCTCCCCTTGTGAGCGGCTATGTATAACACAACTATTTTATTGTTCCATCAAAATTTCATCAAAAGTGAAAAATTTCACACAAAAATCATTTAATTAAACCAAACTAATTATTTCTTTAATTTTTTTTATTTGCGAAAAACTAAAGAACACGTACAAATCACACCCAACAAAAGATATAACTATTTTAATATGATGGTTATTCAGGAGAAATAAAGCTAACTACACCTATATATCACAAACATGTAAATAATAAAAACTATGCATTTACACTATTTGTATTTAGAGAAAGTTGGATTATGAAACCTTTGGTTTTTAGATAGCAATGGCTATTTTTGTTGCAACGCTTATTAAAGACCGATTCAAGTTTTTGTTACATTATATCCCAATATTGATATTGATCTTTTTCTGATTTCATGTAGGAGTTAATGTATACCTTGGGACATGACAAGGTGTATACAAGGTTCTAATACACAAGAAGTGACACAAAGAAACAAGACTAAGTGTATTGCTTGAAAAAAGGGAGGAGTTGGCAACAACTGTTTTAATGACGTCATACCACGCCCCTGCTCTATCCATGTGGCCAGTTTCGCCTCTACCGATCAAGCCAGTTGGAAGGACTGCATCATTGAGTAAACACGTACAACTGCATTCTGCCAGAAAAATGTCGAATTAATATCAAGTTTCTTGTGAAACTTAAGAAATTAGCCATGAAAACATTTAAAGCATTAACCGTGGCCATGAAGAAGAAACTGTCTCTTGCACATGTGTTTGAATGGCATAAGCGATTTTCAGGGGAAAGAGATACTGTGGAAGATGATGAACATACTGGACACACAAGGTAAGCGATTGCAGTCCAAAACATTGCCAAAATTCATTATATGAGTAGGTTCTCACTCACATCAGTGGTCAGACTGTTAATCAACACTACTGCATTGAAGTACTAAAAAGACTGAAAAAATTAGGAAAAAAAAGGTCAGAATTGGGAAGTGATGGGTGACTGTAGCACTAAGACAATATGCCCGCTAACATGGACCTGTTTGTTAAGCAATTTCTGGCCAACAAAAAAAATAACTGTGACGGGGCATCCTCTTTATCCATCTGATTTGTCCTCATGCAACTTTTTTTTTTATTTCCTACAATTAAATCTTGCTTAGAGAGAACTCATTTTACCTCAGTTGAAGAAGTTCAGGCAAAAACGGCGAATCTCCTGAAGGGCCTTCCAAAAATCTCGTTTCAGAACTGTTACCAGAAATGGCAGCACTGAATGCAGAAGTGTTTGAATGCTGAAGGGAATTACTTTAAAGGTGATAATGTCACGGAGAACTGATTCTGCATGTTGTTGTTGCTTATCTCCTTGTCTAACTTCTGCTAGACGAAATCTATATTTACCCACAAAAAGCTGTATACAAGCATAGGAAGACTTAGTAAGTCATCGTAGGACAAACACAGACATCTAACATAAGAATATGAGTCGGAGAAGCCTGCTCTACGTTACATACTGTCTGATTCTGTACGTACAATGATTTATTGGACCAATCTCGGTTTGTTTGTGTGTGTGTGTGTCACACCTCGTATATGAGATTTAGGTCCTGAAACTATGCTTGTCGTTAGAAAAGATCTACTAAGTTTTAATTAAAATTATAGTTTGCTTAGATATGTGGTGGGGTTACTTTGATGAAACTTTTTATTTCTTGTTTATATCACCAAAAATCAGAAAAATAAATTACAAAAATTCACATTTTGGGAGAAAATGTGAATTCAATAATTATTTAAGCATCCCTTGATTAATTGTTCATTGTCTCACCTTTGAAGCAACACGAGAGCTACTGGGATAGACTTCGCCTTACTGTATCATGGTCAAGTGCGGAAGATAACACCAGTGCCGGCACTCCACTTTCCAAGCTTTCGCACCGAGCAAACATTAGAATTTTGAGCCTCAAGAGATCAGATCCTCTATATGATGGGTCTTAAGAGACATCAGGACTCACGTTGTGATTTGATTGAAATAATTCTGGCCAAGAGTTTTTTACCATGATCATATGGCTACCACAGCCACTTTTAGACAGAAGATATACTTTCAGTAATACGCTCTAAGTTTTTATAATCATTTGACGTAATTTTTCTATTTAAAATGATGCAAATCAAACATTACCTCACTTATCAATCTCTAATATAATATCCTACTCTCTAATATACTATTAAATCTTTGCAGATAAATTTAATACTTTTATAGATTCGATTCGTCTAAAAGTTTTACATCTTTCAGAAAGCCATAGCTTTTATCAAAGTTATATATTTTAAAATTCTCTTTATCCTAGCAAATATTTGATGTTTAATTTCTTTTACCATTTCCAGATCTATCTCCAAATTTGTGTTATCAGATTTTTCTAAATTTTGAACAGCTTTTTTCAGCAGTGTAAAAGGAAAACTTAACAATTAAAAAGATTTCCACTTTATAGACTTTTGATATTCTTAAAAGGTTAATTTTCGCATATTGCTGTGATATATGTTATTTAGCTATTTTCATAGAAAACTCCCAATTCTTTTTAAAATTATTTAACAATAAATGCAGTGAAAAGACAATCATGAGTAACAGTGATATCAAAATACTCTGAAAACTAATGCATCAGTCAAAATATATATTTCATAATAAACGTCAACTGTTACTTTGGAGCATTGTGACAACAGTAAGCAATAAAAAAGGTACCTAGAAAATATGTATTAAGTGATTAAAAAAATGAAGATATACTTAATACGGGACCATGACTGTATATGCATAAAGTATTAAAATCCTATTATTTTAAATTATAAGAAAATAAATATTAAGAATAATTGTGAACATTAAGAAAGTCAATTTTTTCAATGTGTCATCAAATCTAATTTTCCTAAATTTTATTAAGTTGACTTTAATAGTATCAACAAGAAACTTATAAAAATAGATTAAAAAGCCTTATGACTGCTAAAATTCTTCAATATGTATACATAAGCACCTTATATATATATATATAAACACTTTTTCGTAACTCTTCATTTTTTATTGAATTTAAGTGTGTATATTGCAAGTATTTTTTTTTCTTCACTTTTAATGAAAAGCAAGATTGCATCTCCCTTTCCTTGTTCAATTATGCTTCTGCTTGTGAATTTAAAAGCAGTGTTGTAGAAGTGACAGGTATATTATAATATAAAATTTATAAAAAAAGGATATTTTAATATTTTAAAAAATCATATAATAAATTGGATACACAATTAGATAATATTCAGAATTTTTCTCATTTAGCAGTCAAAAGCCTCCTTCATAAGCTTTGCATAGCATTCTTAAGTTTGATATCATTTGATAAAATAATGAGCCACGTTTTACATTAAAAAGGACACTTAGATCCTTTAGAGATTACAAGATGCTTACAAACTACAATTTAAAAGTTATAAAACATTCTGAATCTGCAGCTTTAAACTTCTTGTCATCTACTGCTATAAATAAACTCAGAGATTAATCTTTTTTTTAAAAAAATATACATTTTAATGATAATTGAATTGATTGATCACAAAAATTTTGAGTCTCAGTAAGCTTATAAATATGAGCCATGTAGAGAATAGGAGTATCAAAACATACAACTTAAATTTACTATTATTTTAAGAAGTAGTTTTATATACAGAGAACCCCTGGAATTTATTCTCAAATATAAAAATTCCTATTTTATTAAAAGCTTTCATATTTTTTTTTCATTCCTGAAATTCCTTTTTTAATGCACACACTTAAGACTAAATTGAGTTTTTAAGTAGAAAAAAATTAAATAGAATCAAATCTCTATAGAGTAATTCAATTGACACATAAAACCTTTGAAATTTTTACGTATAATATTCAATTTTCAACGTAGGGAAAAAAGCTCCTAGAATTGCTTCATAACACTTAACAGGAGTTAAGCATATTAAAAAAATTCTAGTTGATTAATTTACTAAAATAAAAGCAAAGTAAAATAAACTCTGACATAATGAAGACGAAATACACATTATACTGATGTAATACACTTATAAATAGGATTGCATCAGTACACGTTGTATTAAATGTATAATTAACTTATCAATACTAAATTAAAAACAAGTTTAATAACTGTTAATTAATCCCTTCGACTTCTTTTGCAGATAAAAGTTTATGAAAGGAAGATTTAATATTAAAAACATAATGTGTGAGTTATTTTTTTGAATTTCGCCCAGATCCGTACTTTGTCTTCAAAGCAGCCACAGAAGTCATCAATTACTATGAAGTCAGTGGAGATATCTTAATCAGTTGAGACACCTTCGTAAGTATTAAGAAATGAATCCGTAATCCACTCATAATTTGTTACTAAGTTGTCTTAAAAAAACTACTCTTTTAAAATTATTTGCTATAATGGCTACAAAGGCAACTTTCACACGTTACTTTTTAGCCTTGTAAATTTTAACCCTTTCATTTACATTCGCAAACATTTCTAGGTTCTTTGATTTAAATCTCTGTGTTTCACAATTCTAATTTTCTACACAAAGCGTTAACTTTATCCTTTGTATCTAACATGCACATATTTGCTTCTTGGAATTGAAGAGATTCAAGATATTTATTATATTGAATACGTTGACCACAAATAGCTTAGTTTCATCACAAATATACCATCTTGAAACTTTTCGACTTTAAGTCGGTTTTCTTCTAGAAAAATGGAAAATTTATGTATTAGTTCTCAAGCATATTATAAAAATTTACAACTTGATAAAACGGTCTTGCCTCGCAATAAAATAGCAATGCTGAATGCACTGCACTTACGTCTTTATAAAGTATAGAAAATATTCTTGATTATAGGGAGATCTTATTTGCATATAATTCTACGGTTACAACAACCCCTGTTTGCACAATATTCACAAACCAGGGCTCATTTCTTTGAAAGCCAGAGCTTTTCTGAGGTATCATACAAATATGTCCAGACATACTGTGGAGATTTGTTTCATAAATGCTTGTATACTTTGGAATTTCTCAGACACTGAGCGAGCACTATATTCCAAAGCAATATTTCCGCGCTCTATTTTTGACTCGTTTATAACATCATTTAAGATAGCAAAAATGTGTTGTTGCTTTGAGTTCTATATTATTTTTTGAAAAGTAATTCTACTACTGACATCATTAAATCTAACTTAAGCTATGAAAAGAGCGTCTTTATTGCCATCCGTTGCCCCACCAAAATCTGAATTGTAAACAATTTGTCACACAACTTACCGAAAAGCTGATGCTGTACATTTTCAGCTACATCTTGAATAACTTATACTATCTGCAAAGCAGTTGGCAAAAAAAACTCTCTTTACCAAAGGTGTGAGGCGTTGTACATCTAGCTATTTTACATAAAACTTTGTAAGAGGCAAGGAAAGCTATTTTCTTTTCAAAAAGCTTTTTTTTTTTAAAAAAATATTTTTTTCTATATATATAATTTTAATTTTCATTCGAAGAATTCTTGAAGCTTGTTGTACTTAATACATGAAGCGTTTCCAAAAGTCGCTTAAGTTTATTAAGTTTCGTGTTGTTTCTTCAAAAAGTTTGGAACGACTGACACACAGAGGTCTTTTTTCTTCATATGTGCTTGCGGTAGCCTAGTGGTCATGGCCATAAACTCTTGGCCGTAGTGATCGAATCTCGGATTAGAGTCCCTACGCCACTGAAGACCCTCTGTGTAGAGGAATTGGTGCTCGCTTTAAATTTGTCGTGGCTCAAAGTCCCCACGATGGTTTGGTGGGAAAGTTTGGAAAGTGTGGTGCCAATAGTCTTCGTGAGGATTCTGAGAGCAATGTCAGTGAACACTCACTATTTTTTATTTACTTCAGTACTGTTAACTCAAAATTCACGCATCTTCAGAATATTTTCTTGATTTTATTTAAGGAGCCACACTTTTTGCGTACTTGTTGATACTTTGCTGTCTTTTAATGTTTGCTTAAGCCAACTTAAAAATGTATTCATAGTTCTGTATAAATCTACTCTCTGTCGCGAATATATTAATACCGTAGATTGCATTTATCTGGCACTTTCATGATATATTTGATAGCAATAGAAGGACCGACTCAACTGAAACTAACTAGAATGGAATGAGGTGCAACATTTATACACATTTGCGTCAAGGTCGTACAGAAGTCTTACAATATTCCAGACAAATTGGCACTTCTGGCGAATCCGCGAGAATGTCTGATATGGTGAATGTAAGACAGAGAGCAACAGAAAGGCATCGATTCTGGTTTTGTCAATGCAGCGATCTTGACAAATTTCAATAAATTTATATATTCTTGGTAATTTGTAAGTTTTATAACTAAGTTCGTAGCTTAGCTTTACGTGAAATATTGTATTATTATTGCATACATTGTTATTGCAGGAGACTGGAACTCAATGGAAATTATTACTGTGAAAATTAAGTCGCAATCACAGAAAATTTCAGGAACGCTGGTATTACACAAACTGTTTGTTCAAGAACACTGTTATATAAATTACAACGAACTATGCATCATAAGTTTAAAAATGTTTTAGAATGTTTTAGCATATTCAAAAAATAAAGAAGAAATTATTAATTTATAATTATATTAAAATCTAAATCTATACGAATCTAAAATTAAAATCTATGCTATTTGAACATAACTTTTTGTGATTTATACTGCTTTTGTAAGCAAAAGACGTTGCTAAAAGAAAGGAATTTAGAGAACTGCTTAGCCTTTTTTTTAAAAAAAATTTGGATAATATTGTATTTGTTATACAGTAATGGGTAAGAATTTAAGGATAAATGGAAAAAAAAAGCTTGTAGGTAATCCTTCAAATGTTAAATTGTTCTCATTACAAAGCAGTAATTAATGCCGATATATTTTTTTCATTGAGCTTAAAAATGTTCCAAATATGAAGAGTAACAATTTTTCCATCAGTTAATTCGCTCAAAAGAACAAAGGCGTAAGAATCTTTGTCGACCCATCAAGTATTTATATATTTCTCTTTTTGATGCTGTAACTTGAATTTCGTTTAACATAACTATATCACTCTTTGTGTGTGTTTCACAGCTCTAAATTCTTTTAAAAATTCTACAGCATATAAAGTGAAAATGATTATATAAAAAAAGCTTAGAAATTTGGAATTTCAGCAATTTGAATGAGATTTTAAGAATTTTTTTTAAAAATGTATTTCTGTAGTTTTGAGTTAAAAGCTGATTCTATGGAGAAACTTGGGAGTGGAAACATACAGGTCAGTCAGATTTTTAGTATTCAGTAAAAGAAATTCTAACGAAAGCAAAACACTTTCGTTAATTTGTAAAATTCTATGAAACTAGAATTAAACATATGGATGGTTAGCCAAATTAAATACAATCTAATTCATGATGAAATACATATATATTTTCCATGTAAGACGAGATAATGAAGGGAATGGCAGTGGTTTTATCTGAGCTCTCGTTTATCAATATCTTATAAAAAAATTTAATACTTTTTGTTTCATGTAATACCATAAGTAACACAGGAAAAAAAACTGCCAAAAGTTATGCTCTTCTAAAACGTAGTATTTTATAGAGAAAAAAAGAGGGGGAAACTTCTCTAAATTACAGTTTGAACTAACAGTTCTTAATACAATTATTCTAGTCTAAGTCGAAAGAAGGTTTTTCTTTGTCTATTTAATCAATTGAGAAAATATCAGTAATAATAAGATATTATTTTGAACTCTATACAATGAAAATATCATACCATTTTAGATGGCTTAGAAATATATTTAAATAGTTCAGTAGATAATTCTCATTCCTTGAAGCATCACTTACTATCTAAGAAAGAAAATTATTATCCAAAGAGCTGTGTGTCTCATAACGTATAGTTGTGTGGTTTAAAAACATGAATTAAACTGTGCCCAGCTGTTCAGAGAGCTTTATCGCTATTGAAGCTCTAATTTATACCAGTCACCATTCAGTTTGAGAAAAAAAAAGATTTTGTTTAATAATTTAAGAGATTTATTATTTTGGTCAAAACAACATAAATGACCGAAATAGTTCAACTAAAGCAAAATTCTTATTAATAATTACATTTTTAATGTAAAAAATATCAGTAAATAAATAAAGTTAAATGTTCTACATTTTACAGTTTTATAGTCATACGTTTTAAAGGAAAAATGTTATCAATTTTAATTCTGAAATATATTGAACCTGAGTCATTATTTAAAAAAATGCATACAAGAGTACCAATAACAGGGAAATTACGTGGTCTATGGCATCAGACATTATTTGAACATAATATATTTTCTTTTTGCAACAATCAATGGTGTTCTTAATTAAACTACTTGGAAATATTTCCTGAAAGCTTTAAAATTTTAGAAATAACTATTCTAAATGAGAGAGAATTAAATTAATGGTTTGTCTAAGAAAAACTTACATTATCATAGTAAGTACCACTTCTACTAGAACTAATTGTTTATTAACGTCACACTTTGAAATCCAACGAGAGCTATTGGTGACAGATCTTGTAATTCTGAACCGAATTCAAGTGACGAGGGCTCATTAATTGTTATCCCTTTCTCTTAACTTCCACACAATATCAACGAGAATACCTTGAGCCTCGACATTTAATGGGCATCAGCTCCATTATACAACGATTCTCAAGAGACATGAGACTCGGCAGCAACAGTGACTGCAACAGTGTGACCTTGATCACTCAACTGCCAGGGCCACCTTTGTAACTAGAAAGCTAGTTGTTGTCTTATTTCTTTCAAATATTATTATCCTGAATACTGGAAAAAGTTCCATGGATTTAATTCAGGTTAGAGACCAACAAACATATGGGAAGAACTTTTGAAATCCCGATGGATATGATTTAGGTAAAAAATCGGTATACACTATTAGAACTATTTTAAAAAGTTTATTATTTACTTAAAAGTACAATTTGAAATTTATTCTTAAAGTTATATGGATACATTTTAAAGTGATTAACATTTTAGTATATCCTTGGCTTAAAAATAGTTGTTATAGTATAAGTATATAATAAATTCTTATTATTAAAAAGTATTGAAATAAATAATTTTTATTTATATTACTTCAATATAAAGTGCTATGTGAAGTGACACACACAAGGGGGATCCCCGGGTCTGGACCCCCCCAAAGCCATTGATTTTTTTCCGATTGATTATAATCCTATGTATATAGTATGTAAAATTTAATTAATAATTAATTGTTATTAATAATTAATTTTATTAATTTTATTAATTAATTTTATTAATTATTGCTAATTAATTATCCAATAATTAATTTTTTACTGTTTTTTGTTCCTGAAAATCGACAAAATCAAAAGAATATGTTGGGCGGCGTATTAGAGCATGATACGAAAATGGTAAACTTTCAACCCTGGAACCCCCTTGAAAAATTTCTGTGTGCGCCACTGGCTGAGTTCTGATCACTGTCTTCTGTGCCACTGTTAATGTTCGATTGTTTTTCATATAATAAATACATTTGAAAAAATATAGGGATTATTTATTCATAGTTACAAATACCGAAAATAATCAGAATTATTTGTACCTTTAGAAATATTCGTGCATTTTTCTACATAAATATTTTGCACCGTTTCATTTTTCTTTAATCATAATTATTTGTATGCTACGTGTAGATATATTCAGCTAACAATATTCTTCATTCAAAAATGATTTTTCTTGAACTTATTCTTTTTTATGTAGGCATGAATCTTAAAGTATTAGACCTTCTACCGAAAAAGCCACTGTAGTGTATATTATTGCTGTTGTTATTTAATGACTATGAATTACAGATAAGCTTTGTTTACAAATATTTGTACTTGTAAAAAATGTTTTAACTGAACTCACATATGTTCATTATTTTGATGTCAAGAACTCTTGACCTAGGCTCAAATGAACTTGACCAAATCCGTTGCCAATAGCCCTTGTGCTGCTTTAGCATGCGACGTTAATATAATTCTCACTCTATCTTGAGGACACGGATAAGGATTTATGTAGAATTCACGAAAAGAAAAGCTATTCTATAATTTATAATATGAAACATAACAGCTTTTTTCATATATTTTTTAATTTAATTTAAAAATATTTTTTTAAAAAAAAATGTTGCAGAAAGCCCAAATTTACACAAAAGACACAAGTAAAAGTAAAAGTAAACTAGGAAAACTATGAAGGAAAATAATAATGATATATCTCCCAAACTGTAAGCAATATTTCTTTTATCATATTTTTCCATCTAGATTGTGGATGTGACTGATATAAGTTATGATTGAAAGCACCATAAATGCATTGAGACTATTGTATTTTCTTGGTTCATTGAAATAATTAAACATTACAATTAAAATATAAATTTAATAAATCTGCAAATTTATAATTTTTGAATAATTTTTTTAAATAATGCTATACTTGTTAAAAAATAACACAAGAGGCACTGCCTTTTTTTTTGTATTAAAGACAGCAAATACAATATTTATAGAAATTGGATTAGATCAAAATGTATGAATTAATGAATTTAATGGATTATTTACAATCATTATATTTTTATGTTGACGAAATTTTAATGAGCGTATAGAGAGGTTTTTAAATTTTAACGATATTATTAAGAAATGTATTACATGGAACGGAACAATTGTACAGTTGACAATCGTACATTTGTTCATTTTAAAAGGACAATTTATACAGAAAAGCAAAGAAGATTTTAGAACATTTTAAGTACTAAGATAAAATTGAAAAATCTAAAATATTCATTTCCTCTGAAGATTAAAATTTTGAGAAATACATGTCATATATCAATTTCAAGGGGTTTTTATCAAAATATACTATAGTTATACAATCGGAACTTTCTATATGTATTAATAAATTAGAAAATCTAAATTTTTAGTTTTTGAAAGTACTTCCTTGTTTACAAATTTTTGATTAATGCATAGAAATCTTGACAGGTATGTTAATCTAACCTTAAATTAATTATTTAACTTTGTATATAATTAAAGCTTTTTAAAATAAAAGATGTATTAGAATCTTATTAATTTTCTAAGGACTAAAATTTTCAATTAAGTATGTAAAACTTGTATAGAAGTTATCGTAATGACAGGTACAAGTATTTAAACTAGTGTTAGGAATAAATTAAGGAAATGATTTTTTAACAATAAGATAGTTAGAAAGGGAAATTGCAGTCAATGTTGCGTAGAGCAATGATCTTCAAACTGTATTCCTCGGAATCCTGGGGCTCTACAAGGCATATCTAGGGATTCCCCAAGTCAATAAGAATTCGAAAAGAAAATTATAAATGTGTATTCAAAATTTATTCTCATTCTCTGTGAAGTTTGTGTGGCTAGAAGTATCTAAAGCTCATCCCAGTCATTAAAACTGAAACTTTTCTTTATTCCTAATTTGTGATACTTATTTGGCCTTATTATAATCTTATAAAAGAATATTGCAGGGTTTTTTCTTTATATATACTACCTTTTAGATTGTAAAATTCTATTTTTTGCAATTCTGGGTTCAACGAAATAGTTTTATAATTGTTAGTACAATGTTTTGCAAAACTAAATAGTTTTCTAATGGAAATGCATCTTTTTCCGTTTGCGGAAATAATACCTATTTATGAAAGAGAAGGAACAACTTCTAAAAAAAAAAATTTACGTTGCAAATTCATGCCAAATATGCAGGATTTGTTTCACAGTTTAAACATTTTAATGCCATTCCGAATAATTTATTTAAGTGTAAAATATTTCTCTCAACGTACGTGGTAACAAAAACAAAACATAAAAAGAAATGAAACGCAGAATATGAAATGCTACTGCAGATGATTTCAATAAACCCAGATTACCACAGTTTGTGTAAAACAATTCAAGCACATATCCCAGTTACTAAATATAATGCATGGGTAGGTGACACTTGGATCATAGATTATTATTAATAAGTGTAAATTTTATTAAAAATTACATCAAAACTTTTTAATAAAAAATACAGTACTTTTTAAAATTGTTTTTACAGAGTACCTATAACATATTGATCTACTTTAAGTATTATTTTAAAGTGTGTTCTTTTAAGTGTGTATGTGCTGAAAGGGGGCTTCCCGAAAATGCCTGTTCTAAGGGCTCCGTGAGTTGAAAAATTTTGAAGACCACTGGCGTGTAGAAAAACCAAATGAAATCAATTTCTTCTCATTAAAGATTGGTACCTGATTTCTTTTAATTCGTATTGTAATTGATAACTAAAAATTAAACTCGTATGTATGCATTTATAGGATGCGTGCATGCTTTTATTACTTTGCTATAAATTGAAATATTTGAAGTTGTTCCATATCATAAATTGAAATATTGCATTAGAAAGTTAAAAAGTACAGGTACAGTGTAAATTTATTAAATATTATTTACATGATTATGAGAATATATATATATATATATATGTATGTATGTATGTATGTATGTATGTATGTATGTATGTATGTATATATATATATATATATATATAGGGAAAATAGATTTTTGATTAAATAAAATTTTTAAAAACATAAAGTAGCTATGTAACTTAAGTTTTTTTTTTTTAAAAAAAAGTGTTTAGAGGTTGTTGTTTTTCTTTCTTAATTTGAAAAAGATTTGATCTAAAAATTTGAACTTTTGATGATTATTAAGACATTTTTTTGAAAAGGATGGAGTACAAAATTGGGAATTAAATTTAATTTTGTTTTTCTACTCACCGAGCTAAGTTTATAAGAAATATACTTACTAGCGTTTTTTGTGCTCTTTACTATACCCAATTATACAGAAACGTTCATTCACAATATAAACCGAATTGGATTTAAAAATTCTCATATTTACTATTATGTTTTATTTAAATATTAAATTTTTAAGGTACTTTTTCTCCTTTTTTCTATTATTATTAACTCTCAAATTATGCATGAATCCTTAGTAATAGCAGTGGTGTAACGAAAAATATTAAGGTCACCTGCAATGTCAGGTTTAGGGCGGCACGCCGAATCTTACAATAATTGCAAAACAATAACATAACACAGGCTTTGGGCCCTTTAGAATACTGCCCCCCCCCCGCGATGTGGAGGTTTACATTACGCCACTGAATAATGGGCATTAAATAAAACACCAAAAGATTAACAGTATTTTCAAATAAATTTACTTTATTATTTTATAAGTATCCCAAAGGATTTTAAAATTTCTACGTATAGTGTGGCATGTTTATTTTTTAAATATTTTTAAAAACGAATGGAACAGTCTTAGAGTCTAATTTTTCAAACTATATAGTTCAATAGCACACTAACTTCTTTTAAATGATTAACATAAAATAAACACTTCTTTCATATTTGTTGTATAATTAGTAATAATTAATTAATTAATTAAATACCTTATTTTAATTAATATTTTTTTGCTTTTATTTGGAATTGGAAATTACTAATGAAATCAATACAGTTATAAATTATAACTGTAATTGAAAGTATTAAATTATTTTCGTCACGTAGTTTTTTAATAAAAAAATGTGTGAAGCAAGAGTTTCCCGATTTCTGTAGATTTTCTGGGAGAATTGATACATAACACTCTCTTATATAAAATGAGCACGTAAAAGCAACTATAATGAAGTGAAATTATGTTTGCTTGTGTCGCTCTCCAAATCTCGTGGAATTTATATTCTCTGATGTTCTCTAATTAGTCTAATAAAAGACTGTGATAAGTCTTTTGTGTCGGAATCAGTCGAAAACAGCATTCATGCTCCAAGAGCAAAATAATACGATTGTATGGAAGTATTTAATATTCACAGCGTGAAATTTGACATTTTCCAAAGCACTTTGTTCTAATCATTAGGAATTATATCAAATGAATATGTGAAGCGCAAATTGTATGTCTTAGGAAATATGCCGAAAATGAAAATGAGCGTAAACGACAAATGGATAAAAATGGGATTGTTTCATTCGTTTAGAATAAATGAAAAGAGCGTAAAATAGAAGCATTTTCAAGAAAAAGGAATTCTTTAGAAAAGCAATAACTTAGAACAGGAAAAAAACTTGGAAAATAAATTAGAATTGTAATTAGAAAAATTTTGTTGAATAAACAGCTTGTGTCTGTAAGTGTTTTGTTTTGTTTTTTTATCTTAAAATGTTTTGGAATCCTAAATTTTCAGCACTTGAATAGCAAGAGCGTGGAAAAAACTTAAATAAAGCCGCTATTGACCATTTTAAATTGAGTTGCTTGAAAAAAACATGAGACATTTCATTAAATTTCATTTCATCTTTTTCTTAATTATATTGCCTTTTTATTACATTAGAGTCTCGAAAACTCGGCATTGGATAACTTGGCAGTCTGGATAACTCGGTCACACCCTTGCCGGTTGAAAAACGCCATTTCAGTTTCTACAAAGTCGGTTACTTAATTTTCATTATAGAGAACTTTATGTCATCATAAAGTATTTTTCTGTAGTGTTTCTAATCAGATAAATTACTGTATACTATGTATTCCTTAATTTTCATTTTCATGTAGTAAATGCTTTATGTCGTCATAAAGTATGTACTTTTCTTTGCTTAAGGCTATTTGGGCCGTTTATTTTGTCGTATTCTCAAGCAAACAATATATACAAGTGCAGTACAAATTTTCTGGGGAAGCACTCGTCCTTAATCTTTTTAATCCCATTCTCGATAACCGGGCATTTTCACAAACTTAGCCCTTCTTCGGTCCACATTAGGCCGAGTTTTCGGGTTTCACATCATTATATATCTTATTTTTTATTGTTGCTTTATATTATATTTGATATTGTTATAGATTTTAATTTTTAATATAACATAAATTCCCTACTTCTTTAACAGTGGTAAAGATGAGTATCTACATTGCCGATCAAAATCAAATTATCAAAATACACGACAGCTTTATTTTTATGACAGAGTAGAATGCAAAAAATGGACTTGAGATCATTGTTAAAAGGAAATCAATATTACCCCATAACTGGGTAAAAAAAAAATGCATAAAACCTATTTTCTGTGAGTTTAATTTGATAGAGTTTAATATAGTTTTAAAATTAAATGAGAAATATTATGAGTTAATATTTTGACTAATTTCCCGCATTTTAAATGTCCTTGATTTTATAGCACCCCCCCCCCCCATTAATCACCATGTTTCCGCAACGAGTGAAATAGTTGTCATATGTACGTGGCCCAGCCGAAAAATAGTTTGAGTACCTCTGATCTACATTATCATGAGTACCTACATTGTCTTTTAATTATTTAAATTTGCAGTTAAAAATAATTTAATGCTTTAAAATTCTGAGCCTTAAAAAAATACGAACAAACTTAGTGGCCTTCAAGGCTTATTGAAATGTCTGCAGTATTTAACGTTTACCATCCACCGTAGTGTTCCAATGGATCAAGTTGAGTTTTTTACAGTAATCGAATTGGAAGGGTGAATATGGTTCTTCCGGTGTCTGCCTGGAAACATATGAAAATCAGTGACCTAAATATTCGATGACCGTTCTCACATTCCCTAGTGTCTACAAAAGATGAGGGATCACAGCAGATGTTAACTTCAATTCAACAAGACTGTCTAACCTTCCCAGAGAGAAAAAAAAAAGCCCGTGAGAACGCGAGCGCGATGCTGTGCTGTGGTGGAACGCCATAATCCCAGCTGAATATTCTAGCGGGAAGGAAAGGATTGACCTAAATGTTCGAGAACAAAATATAGAACCGTTTCCGCAAGTCTACTTTTCCCTGTAATACATTCAAATCATTTTGGGGAGGGGGGAATTTTTTTTAATTTTTTATTAGCTTCTCGCGCGTTCTAGGCTTCTATGTCAAGGTTCCGGGATCGCATTTGTCGAACACGAAAAATAACATTTCAACATCAATAAAAAATTTTCGTAGAATTTATGCCTCATTTCACCGCTTGCCTATCTGTGTCAGATCTTGGATAAGATTTTGAAAAAGTGTCTCTCAACTACGCATCATAAGTACCATAAGTAGTGTGGTGCGATGTTCACTTTGACGAAATGGATGTAAAAAGAATTATAATGTTTTCTTATTCCGTGATTAATATAATTTCTAATAACTGATAATAGTGATTTGACTTGGCTCCAAGATCATGTGGAATAGCTTTTTCATCCTGTGTTGTGGTTCGATAGAAGAAAATCAATGATAAAAAGTTCAAGAAATATGACTGCATATTCTCTTGTGGAATATTACGGATTTTTATATAGTGTGGATATGCGTGGTATATTCTGTATAAAAATGTGTGTGCTATCAAGAATTTTCATGGATACCTATATTCCATTTATTTGTGATTCAAACTAAACTTTAAAAAAAAAAAAACTTGCTCAAAGGAATAAATCACTTACACACCTTGTGTTTACTAAAAGGATATATATTTTAGGAATAGAAGTCTTTTGACAAATTGCAACTAGTAAATAAATTTCCAAGGTAAGTACCTTATTTTATAAGAATGGAGAATCAATTTAAAATGGGGGCTCTGTTACGAAATAGTAAGTAATAATTGTAAACTTGGGTATTGAAAGTAAAATGAAAAATACTTTTCAAAATCGTTTAACAGCACGAGCTTACAATGCGAATCAAAATATTTCAATTGAGTCATTTAATAGCGTGAATGGATTTAAACTAAATAAAAATTAATAACAAAATAGATGAATAGCTTTATTAATATAAAGTTTATTAATTCTCATAATTCACATATGACTTTAGCAGATATTTCAGCTTGATAAAACTATCGCGATCTTGAAAAATGTGTGAATAACGAAGAATGTGAGAGAAAATGTAAGTTCTACTGAACCTAAGCTTGGATCATCTTCGAAAATTATCATTAGCGATTGTTAGTACGTTCACACATCTAGTAAGTTCAACCTTTTAACTTCTCTCTTAATGAATCCGAAATTCTAAACTCAGCGAGATACTGTCATTTTCACATTGCACTTATCGATTCGCAAGTTTGTCTTATCCGTGAACTTTCAAGAATTGTTCGTAGACAATAGAAGAGAGTTGCCGATGCGGAGGACACTCGTGGTGTTTTTATTTTCCTTTTCCTCGTCAGTAAAAGGGCCATTTTCAAAACGCACTCGATGCGGAGGTCGCAAATATTATTGAATATTTGTTCGCTGGAACTTCCCTTAACATTAGCATACGCTCTGACGAAACAAATGATGACGCTTTGAATTAAAGGTAAGGACAATACATCGAATAACATTAGGAACATGAAAATGATGAAAGATAAGCGGAAAGAAATCGAATTCATTTTGCTGTCTAAAGCAGATATTTCGGAAGCAAAATAGGAGAACAGAATTCTTAGTGTCAAGCACCTGTGTCTTGGGGGGGGGGGACCTGTTAAATGCTAATGCTGGGATTGTCGTCGGCTAAGAAGTTTCAGCGAGTAAATTTTTCTCAGTTGTAAAGTAGGTAACAAAAGAAAGGGATGAATAGATTCACTTGCCGGGTTGTATATGATAGTTTTGAAATCTGAGCTATTGTCGTTCGAATCAAAAATTGATTACCTTCATGCCGCGACATTCTTACACAAATATTTTAACTCATCATTGTAACATTTCCTAGCAAGTACAAAAGTAAAAATTTCCTGCAAATAATATGAAAGGATACATGTAATTAAAACTTGGTATTTTTCGTAGAAATAGAATTTAGTGTCGAGTTTAGTATGATTCATCAGCTATGTGTCAAAAAGAGGGTATATTTTGTTTTTTTGGGGGGGATTCAAAAATTTTTCTTTAATACGGAAAATGTGCTTTTAAGGTGAATGATAATACCTCCAGTGAATGAAAATATTTCGAAAAAGTTCATCAAGACCAAAACTATGGTTCCTCATACTAGACTAAAAATAAAATTGCATTTTTACATAAAGTTTTGAGAACTTAATAAGTTTTAATGGGTTAAACACACAATAACATTTCGTTTTTATAATAAATACTACTGTAAATTTTGATGATTAAGGTTATAATAATTACTATAATTAAGGAAGACATATTTTCCAATAATCTCATTAATATTTATGAGAGCTATTGAATCTTCAATCAATAATGGGCTGTTGTTAATATCATATTTATATTAATAAAACATTACTCGCGTACAAAGTACATTTTGGTTGTAATTACCTTAGTTTTAATACTTTATTGTTGAAATAAATTTCATCAGAAAATTAAGCATATACAAACTGAAATTTATTCAATACATTCTTTATTAAATACTATGTGCATATTTACAATTACAATGTGCTTTACAGATATTTATATCGTATAATTATATCGTAATATATTACGATATAAATATAAGCTATGCATATATTTATATTGTAAAAACCCTTCTCAAACTGATAAATAAATTTTAAAAACGCAATGGACGCATTTTGTAAATAATTCACATGATTGACATATAAAAGAAAAACCTCATGAAAAATCTCCAAACTTTAATATTCATTATAAATATTTCATATATTTTTCATTAATTGATTATATTGTCTCTAAAATATATTTAATATTATAGAACATGTATTTTATGCTCAAGAAATGTATGCCATTATCCCGATTTTAGCTAAGAACTGTAGTTTTTCAATTTGATGTATTTCTCTTTATATTATCCAGGCACCCGGATTTCTCAAAATCTCAGAATGTATAGTTCCGAAATAAATTAAAGAATTATTTCGAATTATAATTTCAAGGGTCTTGCTCTTAAATTTTCTATTTTTTTCCTGCGCTCTCTTCAAAATTCTTGAAAACATATATTAAAGAATTACTCTAGAAATTTTAGGATTTCAATGGACAGCTCTTGTAATTACTTTTTTTTTCGAATTTTTCATAAACATGTGGTAAATTAATATGTTTGCAAATAAACTTTAAGAAGGTTTTTGTGTAATCAAACATGGCAAGAGTAATTTTTATTCGAAAAACATAAGATCTAGCTAAAATCTTTTGCTCCCATTTGTAATAATAATTTAAGTATTTATAAATATTTTTTCTTTTCTTGATGCATAGCTACTGAAAATTTTGTTTTTGGTTTTGAGCAGTTGAGGAAATTATAATATAATACACTCAAGCATATTTTGGTGAACATTTCTAATATCTTATTCTTAAATCTCCTACTATCTTTATTAATTCTCCTCCTCCTCCTCTTCCATTTTTGTCATATATAAATTTGAAAGAAAATACAGAATGGCCCAAATAGAACTTTTTTCCTAGAAAAATCAAAATATTAGGTAAAATTTAATAAAAGAATAAATAAAAAATATGAAATCATAAGAAAAAATTTCTAGGATGAAAAACACTTCTAATGCATTAATTATTGTTTTTATTAAAAATACCTTATATTCTATTTTTTTTTAAAAAAAAAAAAGCTCTTTTTATTCTTTTTATGCTCAGTTCTGCCTCCAGAAAGTTTTTTTCATTATTTTTAATTACATTTATTGTGTTAGGTGTTTTAAACCCTCTTTTGAGGGTTTTGAAATAGTGGGCATAAATGCTTTCTCTTTTCATCTCTAAATACATACTCATTTATTTTCATCAAAAATAGCATTGTCACGAAGGTACTAAACTTTAAACACCTATTTCTTGAGAGATAATGAAGTTTTAGAAAACGAAAGCATTTTATCCTTAAATCTTACTAAAATATATAAAGCTATAAAAGCACACACATACTTAGGTTTTATCAAATTTAAGTAAAATGTAACTTTCACTGGAAGTGTGTTATGAGACTGAGTAAGAAAATCATAACTTCAACTTCTTAAAAATGTTTAAACTTTTATGTTTAAATATTTATTTTTTGTTCTTAGTTATGATCAAATCACATACGTAGGTCTAAATAAAGTATTTTTGAGAATTCGTATTCAATACTTTATTTCTTAAAACTAAATATGACCCAAAATTAGTGTTTAAAATAGTTATGAATCAAATACAATTTAATTTTGTGTACTTTTGATTTTTTTTCTGTCAAATTTATCATTTTAATAACTGGAGGTCTATAAGGAACATCATTATTCTTAATTCTTAATCTTTCAAAAAAAAAATAAATAAACAATCTAGATTGTGAGGTAGCAGAAAAATAATTTGTGTCGAAAATTCTTCCATGAAAATAAGCATTTGTTTCCTTTAAAAGCTTGTTATAAAAATAATAAAGTATTCCTTGATATTGTAAATTTCGATACCTTGGGTTTTTTCCATTTATTAATGACTTAAAAAAGGAATAATAAAGTATTTTGATATCAGTTTGTAATTACTTAATTGATATTAGGTAAAAAAAGAAACATTGGATGTATAACTGGAATGAAAAATACTTAAAGGTAGAAAAAATAAACAACAAAAAACCGTGTATATAAACAATATTTTTACCAAAGAACTAATTTTCGTGGATTTTACGATTTTTATTGCTGATAATTTTGACATCAATACCCATTTTTAATATATTTGGTTTCTTATAAATAACATTGGTATGAGTCGCAAATCATTTGACTTGGTTTCACGTGTCTTTGTTTGCAATGTATTTTTATTATTTTTTTTTCCTTTGAAAAAAAAAAAAAGATCATTAAAATATTTAAAACAACTCTATTTTTGCCATTTCCCTCCTTTTACGTTCTAAATTTTTAAAATGTTTCTACTAAACAGATTATATATGTAAAAGCATTCTTCCTTCTGGCTTAATTCTCACGGTCTTGAAGTACTCTTAACTTCCCTATTAAAGTTAAAGCATTTATGTTTCCCCGCAAAAAATAAAAAATATATTTAAAATTATTTCTTTAAAAAAAATTACTTAATCAGCACATACTTATTTATTTACTACTTAAATTTTCAAAGTAATTATATAACAAATTTTACGATTTTGCTAAAATGTTATTTTGAAATTTGAAAAGAGATAATTGGGAATATTCATGAAAAACATTACTTAAATTAAAGAAAACTTGAGGATTTTAAAAATGTTCTGTATTTTATATCCAAATTTATTCCATGATTGGTTAAAAGGAATTTAATCTTGTTCTTAATGTGCTAGTGGATGAAATGCTGTACAAATTAAATAAGTATTATTTTGGCCTTGCAAATATATATATTTTTTTTAGTGCTGTGGTGAAAAATATAACTAGTTTTTCTAATATTACATCACATATTAAACTTGGGAGTTATTGTCATAACTTTCAATATAACATTCGCTGAGAAACGAAGGAATATGTAAAATAAGCAATTAAAATATTATTATTTATTCCATATTCAACATAATTATTTAAAACTCTAGCTTGTAGAATGAATATACTTAAGTGGCCAAGTAAACATTAACTTAGTCTAATCTTATTTTAGGAAACATTAAAACTGAGATAATATCAATACTTTGAATACTACTCAAATATCAGTACAGTAATCAGCAAAAACTGCTACGGAGAATATCTAAGAAGCCCAAGTTTCATTAAAGGAAGATAAAGTGTACAGTTAAAAACAGTTAGTTTATACAAGTTAAAAACAGATTGAAGCAATATGTAATTAGAGTATTTTATAGACTTTAGTGGTAATTTTTTTTTTTACAAAAACTACAAATGATTAACTTAGAGAAAAGTTTTATAAATATGTATCTTGAAAAGATATTTTAGAAGAAAGTTGATATTTCTTCAGTATAATCGATTTAAATGGAATTTAAAACAGTAATATGGCAAAGATAAAGAATTGAAGGCAAAGCCATAATATCACTATGAAACAAAATTTAATTAAAATAAATTCGATTATATTAAAGCAAAATTGTCTGCATGTCATGTTTTGACTTATACCTAATAAATTTAAAATGTTATGTCTATATAAAACCAGATGTTTATCAAGAAACTCTGTTCAAACTCAGTAATAAATTTTTAATGAAGTACACTATTTGAAATTTGCTTAAGAAGAATTAAATTAAATATTTTTTATCAGAAGCAATACCATTGTTGAATTTATATTTAACTAATGTAGTCGAGAGATAAAAGTGAATTCCATTTAAAATGTACAAAGGTATATATAATTTAGAAGTCTTAATTTCTATCTAAATATTTTTAATTGTTAAAAAATGGTTGAAATTTTTTGAATATTTATATTTTATATGTTTTTAATTATACATAAATAATATATCTACTTCTAACTAAAATAAATATGACTCAAACTTAAGTAAATCTTAACTACCGGCCAGAAGTAATAGCACCCCTTTTAAGTGTATCGTTTCTTAAAGTCTCTTTCAAATGACTAAAACCATAGATTTAAAAAAAAATTATGAGCGTCATACTTTTTAGAGAGCTTTTGAACTTTATGAGAAAACTTTATTGATGTATTACTATTTTGGTAAATAAGTTGTTTTGTAGAAATTTTGTAAGTGTGTTTTCTCTCAATACGAGAAGAAAATTTTAGTTTAAAGTTAACTAACATAGAAAAGAGGAGTTATGTTAGAAGTTAAACAGTATAAATTAGATAACTCCTTACGTCTAATTTAAATATGAATTGTTTATTTTAACTAAAATTTGAGTATGAAATTTTAAATGCAAAATTTTCGGAAGGCTGAAACTAGATATTTTAGAATTGAATTTTTCAATCATGTCTCTCTTCCGAAATTATTTATATAATTACTCTTTCTTTACTATATCTTTAAAATAAATACTCTAAATCACTCATGTTACCATAATATTTTTATTCTGATTACTATATTCCTTGAGAATTGAATTTCCTTTTTCCATTTTATATATTTTTCTTAAATAATAGCGAATTTATATATTTTATTTTACTCGACACATATGATGAGCTTTCCTTTTCTTCTATTTTTTCTCTTCTCGTAAAGGATTTCTTGCAGCCTTGTTTTCTAATTTCAAATTTACAATGTACTTTGTGTGTGTTTTTTGCTTTTTATTAAAATTAAATTTTTTCCCAACTTCTATGCGTATTTAAAACAGGTCAAAACTTTCATCTCAGAGTAGTTACGGCTGAGTATAAATTTAACAATCCCTTTTAAAAATAATTAATTACAACTATAATTTAAATAATCTATTAAAATAGCAATTCATTGTCAGTTTATATTAGAACCGGCGTTAAAAAAGAGGTATCTTAGGGGATCTTTATTTTGTTCAAATTGTATTTCTTAAACAGTATTCATGTCTGATTTGTTGTAACCTACAAAAAGTTGGATGTACTTTACATTTATCAAGCGTATAAAATAAATTAACTTTAAATGTAGATTACTAAATACTAAGTGAGATATCTCAATGATATATCGTTGATGTCTCAATTGATGCTCAATGATTAATAATGTATGCATTAAAAGAGTATTAAGTGCTGGTATTTTTCAAGATGATTGTGTGATGATTATCATTCAACTGAAGATACCATAACACATTCACTTTACATCAATCATAAAATTAAAATAAAGAATGCTTTGTGAAGATTTCTGCAAAATTCTTATTAATACTTCCATAAACATATAATCAAATGCTTAGTACATATTATTAATAAGTCATTAATTTACTTGTATCATTACGAACAATAATATAATTTTTTCCAAAAAGAAAAATTGTTCATTTCGATGAAATTGGGATTCCATAAAATTGTTGTGATAAAGTTTGGAAAGTAGGGTTCTACTCAGGTGCTGTGCCCTTATTGGAACGAGGCACAAAATTACGAAATCCATTGCCAATATTCCTAGTGTAGCTTCAAAAAAAAACTCTCACACACACACTAACACCAAAAGCCCTTAAATTGTATATTTTTCTGACGCATTTATGATGTGACCATCTAGTTATAATATTAATATATTATAATTTGTAATTGCAAATAATAATTTTAAATAATTGAGAAAATGTATTACTATGTATGAAAATGTACTTAAATATCTCTATATAATCTTTCAATTTAAAACTCTAGTAGAGAAGGGAATCAAGATTTGTGTAAAATTTGGCTTTAAAAGACAATTTTTTTCTTTGAAGTTTAAACAATTATTCCAAGTGTTTTTTCAAGTAAAATGCTATAAATCTCATGCAAACAATTCTTTATACTAGAAGTAACTTTAAAAAAAAATGTTTTTTTTCTGCGCAAGAATTTAGGCTCATTTCTAAATAGTCAAACATGAATTTGATTAGGACCAAGTAAATTGAACATATTTTGCAATAAATATAAAGCTTTTCTTATGTTTTCTACAACTGAAATACGTATAAAGAACATAGGTGATAGTTTATCTTTATTTATTAGGATAGAACGTAAGTAAACAAAGTTTTTTTTTAACTATTATATGAAATTACAATTAAAAAAAGAATTCTTATAGGAAAATAATTATTGAGTACGTTTGGATAATTTGGTCTTGGAAAATAAAATATTTTGTTATAAGACATTCATTTTGTACTTTTGTGAGCGCAGCAATGACAATATATAAATTGTGCATTTTTTCCTTCTACATAAAAGAAAAATAATCATTGAATTAATAATCCGAGGTATAAAATTCTCGAAAGACAATTTTAAAAATATAGTTCTTTCCTTTCGATGCTGTACAAATATTATTTATAGTTCCATTCATTATAATATTGAGTGCTTCTAAAGGTTTTCTGTATATAAATTTTAAATGTCCCAACAATAAAAATATTTATCCCTGGATATGACTAAAATCTGCATAAAAAAATGTCAAAACAACATCAATCAGGTATCCTTAATACTACAGAAGACAGCATCTGAAAATTTTTTACATTAAAATACCCACACAAAAAATCAAGTAAATTTTATTTTTCAATCACAAATGAAATGGTAAAAAAACATCAAAGCAGTAAAGATTCTTTTTTATTCAATCCCATGCTTTCGGTGTCATAATGATCAGAACATTTCTTTGGATAGAAAATATTCTTAAACTAATTTTAAAAATATAACATATCTATTACATGATATGGAAAGTATTGCGAATATAATTTATATTTAAGAATATTTTTTTCAAACTAATTCGAATAAATGTATTCTTACTCAGCACGTTTATAAAATCTCAGCTTCTATAATTTTAGTATTGACAGCTGTTATTGCACTTAATGTTATTATACTAATTAAATAAACTACTCATAGTAATTCGAATAATCCGTCGTAGTAATTAAACCTGTAGTCATCGAAATCACCCAATATAAGCTCTTAAATTTACGAGTTATTTGCCTTGACGATGAAAAGTAAACATGACATGCAAACGAATTCAAATAGAAATTTTCTCTCGTTCTGAACTAAAAGTGATTATTTTCAATTACGTACTGCATGCAGTCGATATCAATAACCGAAAGACAATCTGTACATTGCATTATAAATTTTAAACAGAGTATATGTCTGGAAGTAATACGAAATACATCTCAAAGTAAATAAAAATTATTTAAAGGTAGGTGGTCATTGTGAGCCTAAATATTTATTAGATTGAGATATTTTTGCAAACGTGCCCCGGAAGCTCTTTCAAATAGTTATTTGAACAGCATTCCCATTTCTATGAAAATTTACACAGGAAATTTTCTCGGTGAATAAATGCTTTGCCTTTCAAATAAGATTTCTCAGAAATTCTTATCGAGTCAAAGGAGAACGACAAAAATTATTTAAACGATTGAAACTCCCACGAATCTAGTATATGATAGAGCATTAAGAATTTTAGAAAAATATTCAGGTAACATGGGGGAAAATGTAACAATATGTGGATATTTTTTGTGCTCTCAATAGTTATATTGAGTAGTACAGTTATTCATATTTTTTAATTATATCTTTTTTTCCCTATACTATAAAATGCAATCGTAACTAAGTTTTAAGGAATGTAATCAATGGAAAAGAAATAATTTATTTAACAAGTACTATTAACAAGTATTTAATTAACAATTTATTTAACACTTAAATAATCGAAATAACAAAGCCTAATATATTTTAGAAAACCAAACTTGTTAATAGAAAGGCTGACTTGATTATTTATTGAAAGGGGTGGCATTTTTTCTTCGATATTAAAAAATAAGAAACTTTCAAAACAATGGAACACAAATATGGCATGAATAGAGAAAAAAGTAAAACTATTTGGCTGTTGTTTTTTTAAGAAATTATAATTTGCATTTCTTTGAAAATTATGTTCAAAAATCTTCTTAGAAACTATACTAACAGTTTATTTTAATTAAACAGTTTTAACAATATAATTCTTATTTTCCTTCATATCATTCTTCTTTAAAACATCGACTTTAAATAAGAATATTGCAGCACAAAATTAATTTTAATTTTTCCCGCAATTTTATTTAAAAAAATTAATACTGGAAGAAAGAGAATGTTATTTCAATCAAAACTTTTTACTGCAAAAGAATATCTTCAATGAACAAAATCTTCACATTCCAAAAAATTATATTTACAAGGATTCTATGAAGGTAACTGAATACGTTAGGAACCACGATTTTGAAAAAGCGTATAAATTAATAACTTTTTTCATATTTAGTGTCAATTGAGATATAACTGACTGCCAAGACTTTTCTACAAGGACTGAACGAAAAGTTACTATTTTCAGAGTTGCAATCAATTGAAATAATGACCGGTTTCTTCATTTTTTGCCAAAACATAGCATTTAAACAATTTTTTATTGTAATAATATTTTTAAAACAGTTTTATATTTGTATTGTAATTCAAGTGACACTAAATATAAAAAAAAATTGTTCATTTATATGCCTTTGCAAAAAATCCTGGTTCCAAAAGTAGTCAGTCACTTTAACTGATTCAATAAATTACAATAAGATATAAGAAGCTTTATTACAATTCGTTCTTTGTAACTTCTAAAGTCATTTATAATAAATATATGATTCATTATTTTCAAGTTCTCTGAATACTTTAAATCAAAATTTTCAAAAACTAACTTTTTTTTAAATACATAAAATGCGTTGTTCACTATGAATGAAATACTCACTTAAGAAGTGAAATATCTCACTTTTTTTCCCTTCCTCAATGTATTGGAATCTGTCTTTACCTACCTGCCCTTCACCTGACCGGTACGTTCTTCAAGAATCTCCGTAGCATTGCGGCAGTCTTGTCGCCTCTTAGGCCTAGTGAATAAATGGAAAATCTGTAGTCCTGTAGCCTTAATATATGAAGAAATTTCTTTTACGTATTTGTTTATTTTAAAACACCTGTATATGACTGAACAAAGATCAACTTTCAAAATTGTTGGAGGACATTTAGTATTAAGCAGATATAGCGTAAGTAGATATATTAAAGCAGGAACTGTGTGTAGACTGCTTTGTAATAATATATTAAAAAAGGAGATCTGCAAAATAATGAGTATAATTCAGTTTAAATATTTATTTATTATTTTTTTATTGCTTTTTACTTTTATTTATTTGCTAATAAGGTTTAATATTTTTCTAACAGTTTCGCAAAGAATACAAATTTTACATTTTACAATACATTTGAATATTAATATAATTTTGCTTGAATTAATTAAAACAAAACAAGTACCAATAGGATAACAGTATATCGATTTCTGTATTAGAAAAGGTAATAACTCTGCTATATTTCTCAAAAACTGTAGCTTTTAAAAATTAGTAGCTCTTCATATTTTTAAAGTATTCTACTGAGATAGTACTTAATTTTTAGAATAGGCTTTTAAATTTTTTACAGTCACAACCGTTTCTCTTTGCTTACACTTTTCAGTACATTTAGCAATTTTCTAAATTTGAGTTATTTTGAATGAAACAATAAACTCACATATTGTTTTCCAATTTCTTTTAGATTAATTTTTGAAACAATTATCAAGGAAAAGCCTGATAAAACTACGCAATACTTCAATTCTGCAGAAAATTAACATGATAGCAAATAAGTGCAGCAAAAATGTCATACATAAAATAGTACTTACTAACAGTTTCTTTTCACTGCAATAAGTAAGTAATAAGCTTGTCACATTGAAAAAACATTTTGCTTATTCTGCTTATGAAATTTTTTTACTTATTTATGAATCATCAGCAAATATAACTAAAACTATATAAATAATATACAACCCTGCAGGCATTGGAATAGCTTAATGATTTAATTTAATAATTTAATTTATGGCATTAAAAACGTCTGAAAGAAAATTGTTTTTACTGCATTAAAAATAATTGAACTTTAAATATCACGTCAGCCCGATTTAAAGCAACATTAACTTCAAATCTGTACTTAAAAATTAGAGAGACCAAGCACTCTGTTAACTTTTAGATAATTTCCAAAGGGATATTCGAAAATTCCAAATAGAAATAAAGAAAAGAAGAAATAAATAAATAAATAAATGCAAAAGTTTCGGACATATGTATATACAAATATATTCTCTAAATATATTATTATTTTACATTTTTTTAGCTATTCTACCACGCCATTTAGCTATCAGCAACATCTTACCATGTGATGAGAATTTATAATTGAGAGTTTTTTCTTTTATCTAAACAAATATTCAGTGGTACTCTGGATGAAGCAATTTTGAATCTATTTTTATCTTGTAAAAGTAACCAAGCTAATTCACTGGAATGGGAAGGGAATACATTTGAAAGAAAAATTTGAAACAATTCAACGTACAAACTAAATTTAAAAAACGCTTTTCTAGAGCTTTGTGCAAATTGTAGCAATCTTAAACCTACTTGTAAAAGAAGATTAAAACAGCTTACACTTCAGAAAATTAATGATTTGATATTAAAATTTTAAGTACATTTATTTTCGATGACTATTGTAAGGGCAATTCGTATCAAATTTCAATTCAGACACTCTTATTTTTCGGAAATATATGTTTTCCATAATATTCTTCATAAAATAGCCTGTAAGAGTCTCATGCTTCTTTTAGTTTTATGAAATAATGATTATTTGAAAGTACACATCAACTTACTTTTTAGCAAAATATATTAATAAGGTGAACATAAATTATGTGTATTTTTTATTAATAGCATTTTAAAAGCATAATTCATGTATAATAAAGTGTAAGAAATGTTTTTTTGTAAACTGAAGAAAAATGTTTTATTTTTATATTACTTAAGAGTATTACACTTTATACTTACAACTTTATTTTTAAAAAAGTATGATTAGATTATTTACAGAATGTTAATACTTATGGACAGAATACTTTTGGAGGTTTAAATCCTTGTTCAACCGAAGATTTTTGTAGTAATAACATAAATTTGTAAATTTAATTTACGATATCAATTATTTATGATTCTGAATAATTTCCAAAATAAATAAATCTTCTCATCTACCAACTTATTTTATGTACTGCAGAAACAAATATTATTTATTGTATTATCAAACCACAATAACTTTTTAATTGTTAAAGAAGGAAAAACACTCAGATATTTAAAAATGCTTTTAAAAATTAGTTAAATATCTTAAAATATATAGCATAATCACCATCATATAAAAACCACACATATCATTTCAACACGTTCGTTAAATGTATCAATGCCTAATTCTGAAATTACTTTTTAAGGAGTATTTCTAAGTATTTTGCATACACCATTGATACGTGTAATATCTCTCTATACGCGTAGTATCTTTTATTTATAATTTATATCTGTTGAAGCCTAAGTAATGGTTTTGAAGTTCAAAAAATTTAACCAGATTAATTTAAGAAAAGAAACATAAAACAATTTGTTTTGTGTGTATTGATTTAAAGCTATCATTAAGAGAAAGTGTTAAAACATAGAGAATCTTATGATAGTTATATAACAAATTGCACAAAAAGCGAAATGTTGTTCAAAAGACAAATGTATGTACTCTTAAAAAAACTGTTTACAGAAACGCAAACGAATGAGCCATTATTCATTATTAAAGTAGTTTTGAGTTAGTTCAGTAATGAAGGTCTCTCAAATTTTAAAAAATTCAATTTTGTTGTTTGACTATTATTCATAAAATTAAGGACAAATATTTCCCACATTTTTTGCTTTATTATTAGAACTATTTTTGAAAATAACTTTTTAGAGATAAACTCGATTAACCACGCTTTATTCAGAAAATGTCCCTTTCTATTTCATTTAAAAACTTATTTTTTTCAAATTTCCTTTTCCAAAAATCTCGATTCCATTAAAACATTCTTTGGGGAAGGGAGAGACAATGTCGAATAAAACTGAAAGTAAACATTAACATTAATTCAAGTTTATCTTTGAGATTCTGTGTTCTCAGTTCTGATTTCTTGAAAATATAAATGTTAAATACATAATGCTTAGTGATTTGCTTATTTTCCCTTTTAAATATCTTAAAGTAAGAGTTTTTGGTTACCTTACTCATTTATTTCTCGATAATTATTGAGAAAAATTACGAAAACGTATGTTAGTTAACTAACAGCAAAAACGCTTTATTTACATTCTGCTTTTGAATATATTTTTAATCTAATAAATTTTACCTTTAAGTTGGTGACTGAAACTTGAACAAAATTTAATGATAATTTTTAAAACATAGTTTTCAAGCGTATTTAATCATTGTTTCTTTATGTGAGATCCATGTTTAAAAATAATGAATATTTTTACATTATTGTTGTATACATATATTTTACAGTACATTCATACTTATTAAGTTACACATCGTTATTTAGAACTCCTCGTTGTTTTCATATATATTCTGTCGTGCGAATAGCTGAGCTATAGTGTTATCGAATATTTTTAATACTCTGCGAGGAGTTTTCCGAATCATTTTTGAAGATTCTTCCAAGTTTTAAAATTTAATATTTATCTGAACAAAATTGATCAAGTGTAAAAACTTTCAGGAAAGATTATTGTCTGATATAAAATACAAAAATAATTATTGTTAAATAATTGGTTTTTATACGTTAATAATTATTACATAGGTAATTGGAATTGATTTTAAAATTTTGTAGATGTCTTCCCTCCCTCCATCAAGGTTTTGAAGATTTTGAATTCTGAATATTTTTTTATTCCCAAATATTTCCAAATTATCAATACAATATACCTAAATTTTTAGTTGAAATAAATGTGTTTCAACTTATATTTATGTCATTTATGAAACAGGAATAATAATTATTATTGTGCTATGTTAACACTTTAAAAATTTCAACGGAATTGTTCTTATTTCTATGTATTTTTTATAAGTTATGCTCCGTTATCAAAATTTTGAAATTTTCTCTAAATTATTTTTAAGTAAATGGAAACTTAATGTGAATATTAACATCAAATTTCCTGGGATAAACTTGCAAAGGCATTTTTAAGAAAAATGGGAATACACAAACACAGTGCTATTTGTTTTAAAAATATATATAAAATATTGGATCTAATTATCAGTTATAACTTAAGAATAGCAAAAATGAAACAAATCCAGAAAAATTGTCTTGCTTAAGCTATATATTTCCTCGGTTCTCTCTCTTTTTTTTTTTTTTTTTTTGTGCTTCAAGACCCACTATCAGCAAAAATGCTTCAAATCATCAACGTATATATATATTTTATTGTATAAGTTAAAATGATTAGACAATTGATTATTTAAGTTGTAAGCAACCATAATACATGTAAAATACTACTACTAGTAATAGAAAAGCAATATCGTATTAGTAATCATATAACATGTAAGCATAAAAAGAAATAAAAATTCAGTAATTATCATTGAAAACATCATAGAAATAAGTTTTTGTGAATATGTATCCTATATTTTAAACTGCTGTTTATGTATTGTATATTTTTAATATTTTCAAAACAGTTTTGTCACACAAAGGACTGTCTTTTAAGTAATTTGAATCACAAATTTCGTTTTACTATGAATTAAAAATATCATTTAACAATAAGATAATATTGTTATTCCCAGAATCAAAATGAGTTGCAGAATTATTAATGAGAAATATTCCAAAATAATGGTTAAAAAACAAAAGAATGGTTAGTGTTAAATAAACAGCAAATATATTTTCATTATATAAATCCTAAGGACTTTATATGGATAATGAATATAGATTATTCATATATTTATATAATTTATATGTGTACATTTCAAGAATCACAATTTCTGATTTTCATCAAAATTAAATTTATTATTATTATATACTAAATATTAAGAAATGATGATGCTCTCAATATAAACTCCTGAAGTATTGAAGAGAATGCATGTCCTAAAATACAGGAATACATTCTCTTTCGATATTTTAAAGAAGCAGTTGTATTTAAACCCCAAAATTTTAAAAACAAGTTTAATTAAATAATTAATACTGTCCGTTGTGTGGTGAATAGTGAACATTGATTGAGACCACATGAATGTTGAATGTAAGTATGCATTCGGAGTTCATTCTACTATTAATCAAGTATCAATAATTATTTATAACGAGATAATTTAATAAGCTGACAACAGAAGTTTTGAGAATACTAAAAAAAGTATCCCCTGGAGAAAACAATAAAACGATTTTATAACTACAGTTGTGTTAAACTAAAATGAAATTGCATTTTCTTAAGAGTTTCTACATTAGCATATAAGATATTGCAATTTTCATTTCAGATTCCTGGATTTTTTTGTGTGGATGAAGGATATCCATAATTTGATCTGAATTAATACCATTTCTTTCAAAAAAATTGTACAAATAAAAGAGTGAAAATAAATTTTTAATAATCATTAAAAATTTATTATATTAATCGGGGTTATTCTTTAATGGAAAACATGTCTTTATTTATAGCATAAATTTCATTCATTTTTTGACTAGTAAATGCTTTTGCAGAATCAAATGTATCTGTTGCTTTTTACAAGAACATTGTATAGTGAAAATAAAAGTAACTTCTCTTGTCTAAATTTAATTCCAAAATTAATAATTAACTAAATTTATTTTCAAAAGTTACATTTTGCGTAAATCTGCAATAGATATATAAATATGTGTAAGAAAATCATACTAAATGTTTCCACATATAAACAACTTCTTCTATGCTGATAGTTAAAGAAGTATCAGATGTTTTACTTCATAGTAGTAATAATGCTGTCCACACCCTGTAAAAAAAATAAGACATTTAGCTTTCTTGATTTAATTTCTAACTACACTTTTTTGTGCATTAATACCTTATTTTTCTATTTTTGTTTGCAAAGACAATGAAAACCCTTAAAACAACACTTTAAATTTACATATTTATTAACATTTAGCCATTAACAAACTTATTCTTTGGCTAAAATACGAATCACATTTTACGTTATTTTGAATATTCATTTCATGGGATTATTGTACATTGTCAAAATCTAAGACCATTCATCACTAAATTGTCTCAAAGTTATTAAATCAGTCGAATCATGAAAAACAGTTTAAAATGAAATAAATATTAGTAGGAGGAGTATTTCGTAATTAAAGAAAAATTAGGTGGTTTTATTGCTTATAAATGCAATTTTTTTTCTATTCATATCTATTTTACTAGCTTTGTGGGTTATTTTATAGATCTTAATACATATTTAGTCACTTGGTAGTAAATATGAAGCAATTCTATAGGTAGATTCTTATCATTAAGAAAATGTAACGAATATAAATAAAAGAATTTTAATAAACCTTCCATGAAAGGATTTCATAGAAATTTAATGAAGGTTATAAAAATATCCCATAACGTAGTACATATATATGTATATATATATTTATATATGCGTGTGTGCGTGTGTGTGTGTGTGCGTGCGTGCGTGTGTGTGTGTGTAACTTTACTAATAATAACCAATTTTTTTAAATATTTCATTTTATCGTTAAAAAGATGCAGACGTATATCGAGTACTATAAAGAAATAGGAAGAGGCTTTTGGTAAGAGACTGATTATTAAAATTCAATGCATAAAATGTTGATTAACTTTATTAAGTACTGATTTATTTTTAAAAATATATTTTATTTTTTATTTTACTTCTTCAATATTGCAATATTTGGATTATTTTTGGGAAAGATTACACACACAATATACTTTCTCAAAAGTCATAAGTTAATAGTATAAAACTCCTTCCTATTAGAAGTTCCTTCTAATTTACTTGAAAAATTTCAAGAAATTTCAACCAAATTTTCAACTAAATTTATTATAAAAGTGCTTATCTTAGTAGCAAAATAAAATAATATCCTGGAGAAAAAAGGGTTTTGCATTCTTTAACTTTTATCACATCTTTGACTAAAGTTAATCTTAAACAGAAACAAAATGATTCCTCATCCACTCATCGTTATACCGCTGTGATAATTTAAACAGTACAAATTGTATTATTTTCTCTCCTCTAGGCACTCTTTTGATGATGGTTTGAGACTGAGAAAATCTAATTTTTCGGCATTAAACCTTTTCAGCAAAAGTTTCTCAAACATTCATATTAATTTCATTCAATATATTCCTTGTTTAAAGAAGTAATTATTAATACAAATGAATGATTCCAGTGCTAAGGATTGCACAATTTTTATAAATGCATATTTCATTAAGAAGAGAAATTTACTTAGCATATCTTATGAAAAGTCTTGCAAACACAACGAATTCGATAATGTTGGTTTCAATCGCATAATCTTATTACGTTTGGTACTGTAAGGATACAAGTATAATTCGTAAAGATAATAAGGAGAAACGACTCTTGTTTCGCCATTTTATTTGCTTAAGTAACGAATTTCATCGCAGAATAACTTAAGTTACATGTTGAAAAAATTCTTTTAAATCAGAATATAAATATTTAATTTCATTTTATAAGAAAATATAAAAGTTCACATTTTCTCTGATCGAAAGAATACTAATAAATTAGTAGTTTTCTTTAAATTATGTACTTATGTGATTGTAAACTTATTAAAATGCTTACACGAACATGTATTTTTATATTATAAGAATAAAGTTTTACTAAAATATGGCTTTTTACTACCCATGAGATCTATTTTTGTAATAGATTAAACAATGGTTTTAAATAAAAATTTACCACCCAGCAATTTAAAATTAAAAAAAAAAACAGAATTAGATGGAATAATTTTTAAAAAATTTAATAATATGTCATAATTTATATCTTTCTGAAATATCTTACATTTATTTATGTACGTCTTTATTATATTCCATTTACATAAGTAATCATGTAAAATCTACAATGTCTAGGGACATAAGTGTGATTTAACTTTTTTACTTCTTGATGCAAAGGTAAAACTTATTTTTAACATTTTGAGACATTCTTATAACAATTTGCATGTTTTCATTAAGAATTTAGAGTTATATATATTAAAGAACCAGACAGAAAAAAATTTTAGAACTGAAGACAAAAAACAGCCTATAGAAGCTATGTTTTCTTATAAAAACAGACAGGAAGGAAATGACCAAAAACTACAAAATTGAATTTATCAATTAAGCAAAAAAACTAACACCATTATCAAATTAAAGCTTGGATAGTAAATGTTTGTTGATTCGCCTTTTAAAAAAGGCTTTGTTATTTTTACTGAGAAAGTAATACTAATATCATTCATATATTGTAACTGAAAGAGAAATTTTTAATATATATTTAAATAATACTAATTTTATTGACCATATTGCCTTCTTATTTATAGAAACAATTTATTGTATGCATTTACTTTTTTAAGCTCTTATTTATTTTACTTTTTAAATGATCAGATCACAATACTACTTTGCATTTTATGAAACTTACATCTTTAAAGGCTATAGATAGTCTTCTGACATCCATATAAAATAAATTCACTTTTATAAAGTACGTCCAGCATAGCCCGGTCATTTCTGTTGCTGCTATCCTGCAATTATATTAATATTCACCGATGCTTTCTAAGCAATTATTTTTGAAATTGAAGCTTGTTCTATTATTTTTCTATTTATTGTAAATTTTAAAGAAAATTTTGTTTCTTTCCCTCATTCGCATTGCTAAGACTTTTTTTCATATGTGTCATTTTTAATTTTATATTTATTATGTATGTTTAAAGCTATTTAGGAATATAAAAATAATTTTGCAGTATTGCATTTTAGTTTATACTCATATAACTATTCTCTCTGTGGATACATACTTAATACTACACATTTTCTAATAAATGTACATTATTTATAGAAGCGATTAAAAAAATTTGTTTTTAGTAGCCTGATTTTCCAAATTAAATTTTAAAAAATATCAGTGTGTTTATTACAGTAACTATATTGAGGGAGAAATAATAAAAACGATCGCAATACATATTTTACATATTTATTTCGAAAAAATAGCTCGAAACACTCACAAAATAGCAAAAATAGGCGATTTTTCTTTAAGAAAAACAGGCCCTTGCTAAAAATAATTATATTGTAGTAAAAAAAGTTACTCACTGACCTCAAAAGTATTTTTAACATTCGGAAAAAGTAAATGCATCAAAGATTTATTCCGCTAAACTTTTTCTAAAAATATGTCACTCGTTTATTTCAACGGGAAAACAAAATGTCACATTATTTGAATAATTTTGACAGCTGGAGTTAATTTTTTTAAACTTTTGTTCAAAAGAACATTATACAATGATAACACATACCTACAGTTAAGTACTAAAAACAAACCAATTATAAGTATACAATTCGATTTAAAAGTGCAACACCAAATTTGAAACTTAGGATATTTAAAGTTTGATTATTAACACTAGATTGCCCAAGGAAGTCATTTTTTGACTGCTTTTTAATTTCAATTAGAAAAACAATTACATATATAATGCACAATTTTTTAAAACTTTTTAGAATATAATTTTTTCCAGGTGAAGTAAATTTTTTTATTGTTAATATTTACTAATAACTTGTTATATGACTGTAAATGTTTAAAAAATATTAAAAGTTAATTTTAAACAAATTTCTTTACATATTAATCATTCTTTCACAATGCAGTCATTTTGCCTCATTTTAGGCAATATAGGTATATACTAACTTTTAGTCTTTCTAGTGTTAACAAATTTATTAATCCAGCTTGCACTTTAATTATTCATAGTCACTAATTTGTAGGATTGTTGAATAGTTCGTTTACACGTTAATCATAAACTGATACAAATACTATTTTAAATAATTTTAATTGATTTAAATTCGTATGTTTTGCTTAAAAAGTCTGCTGAACTTTTTCTACAGTTTGTTTTTAATGTTTAGGTTTGTGAAGTCATTTTTAAGCTCCTTTTTATGCTTAATGAATGTGATTTAAAAATTATCCAAAAACAAACATTAAGTGTATTTTTTCGCTTATTTGTATTTAAAAGCTAACTATTAAAATGTTTGACGTTTTCTTATTGCTGACTAATGAGTAACAAACACAGAAACAATCAAAGCACACATAGTTATATTCAAAAAATAAAAACAACAAGCTCTCAGTTTTATATCACGATTTTCTATTTATTTTCTCTATTGTAATGAATAATTTTTGGATAAATTTTGCAGGAAGACTAATAGAAATTTACTTAGAGCTTTTAGATAAAACTTCTTTAATACTTTAAGTAATCTAAAACACAAGATTTTATTCGAAATAAAAATTTTAAAATTAAAAAATTGTAGATAAATATTTCAAATTATAATACATAAATAATATTGTCCAAGTTTCTTGTTGATTTATTGTATGAACAAGAATAAATTAATTTTTCAGTTTGTGAAAAAACGCAAAATATTTTCTATATTCATAAGAGAAAAACGTAAAGGGAAGTAAATGTCTTTTACGGGATGACATAGATGAGAATTTACAGATATCAATTTGTTTTCCTTTCCTTCTTTGTTAAGAATAAAATTATTGCATAACTAGCAAATATAGAATGGTCTTAGAACATTCACTGTTTCAGAAAATAAACAAAAGATTTAATTTTGAAATAAGTCATTGAACGGAAAGAATTTTAAAGAACTATGTATGGTGAATGTCCCCTTAAGAAAAACTGCCTAAACCCATATATGACGCTATGCTCAAAGCCTTAGTCAAAAATTCATTAGCAATCAATTTTGGAAAGACCAGGCACCTCATCAGAGACACGTTAACACTTCGATGACCATTTCATAAAAGTGTGCAAGGTACCAAATGAGTCTCTAGTAGATTCTGAAACTAGCTGTCCCTTTGCCCATGTGCAAGGAAGATGTCCGATTATTCCTAAATCATTCGTCCAAAATACTTGTGTATTTGGTAATACTGAAAATGATTTCTCGCTTTTCTCTCTTACGAGGAAACCATTATTGAATGTCTAACTCTAATGGTAAGCTGCCCTGCTCGGGTTTCCCTTATGTAGAAGTAACTAATTAAATGCTTTTGATCAACAAAGCACGCAATAAACCCTCACACATCCCGATGGTTTCTTCTTAGGAAGTAGAAATTTCAACATTTAATCAACTCATGCTGTTTAATATTTCCTCATCCAAATCTCCGCCTGAACAAAAGGAGGCGTTGTAGAAAGTAATTATGTTCGTTCTCGCGTACACATTCACAGTGCTTCACAAAGCTCCATTTCATTTTGCATGTGAACTTTTAAACATTATTTTTGCAAAACAGAGAAAATGCTCGCCTACGAATTAGCATTCAGTTCATTTTGTTTCTATGTTTCTGATAATGGACGAGAATGCATCGGTAATGTGCTGAGATTAAAACTTTTGTCCAACTGGCATCCGTTTTCGCTCGATTGAGAGCATTTATAGAAATACGTTTCTCAAGTCCTCCTAGGATCCCAACTTACAACTGTTGTTTCTTTCCTAGATGTCTGAATGTAAATTAAACTGAATAATTGTTAATTGGAGAGCTCCGTATTGAATGCTTTAGGACATTGAGCCTAGGTTCTAATTGAATTGAAGCGTCTTCAATGAGTATTTCGGGAGATTTTAATTAAAAAAAGGCTATATTCTGCTTGATAAATGTGAAAAAGAATCTAAACGAGGATTAAAATTCATCAGTGTTAATTTGTATGGAAATCCTGCTAATGTTTTAACGATTGAGTGAATTCGATATCTAGGAAAATATCTAACTAGAATCTTCAAGTGCATGTTATTTAATCCTTTGACTCCAATACAGCGCATAGTTTTTAAATATATAACTATAACAATGCCTTTATAACAACTATGCAATTATTTTACAGTTAAAAAGAAAATATATCTAGATTTGAGAAATAATGAATTTCAAAATGAGCTTCGAATAGAAGCTTAAACTGAAAACGAAAAGTGCAATATTTAGCTAATTAAAAAGTTGAAGCTACTTATTATTCAGAGTAAAAGGCGTATTATATAGAATCTAAGTATAAAGAGCTCAAATGATGAAATGAAAAGTTTAAAAACTGCTTTTAAGAAATTATCTGATAGCAATATCATATATTTTAAACATTTTATCTCGACTCGATTCTAATTACATATTAATTTAACAATCATGAGTTTAATAAAATCTGTGTCATTGTTAGATATTTATTATTATTATTATTTGTTGATATGTGAAATCGAAAGATGAGCCTAAGTCTTAAGGGTTGTGTTATTAACACATACTTATTCTTAACTCGTTTATTGATTCAATCAAATAAAAACTATATTATATGAAAAATCAATTATTCTATAATCTAATTAAAACAATATATTTCGAATTATAGTTATCCAGAGTCATTTTAAAACGAAATTGGGATTGAATGCTCTAAAACTCTTTTATTGTAATTTTGTTCGCAACTTGATTAGAATTTTAGTTGGAATTTATATTACAATTTTAATAACAATGATTACTTGCTTTTGAGATCCTTCAGCAATATAAATCCCCTAATTTTTCATACTAATTACACTTTCTCGTATAAAAAACTTTATTCGCATGTAAATTTGATTGAGTTATAGTATGCACAAATTGTAAATGAAGTAATTTGAAAATTTTGAATTCTGTTAGGTTTTATCTTCCCAGGCAATAACATTTCTTACTCTACTTATATTCAATTCAATTATCATTAACTACGATTAAAATCTCCCAATTTATAAGTCTTAAGTTCATATCAATTATTAGTCCATAGATTGTGAAGGCATATCACCAACTTCCCTTAATTTCTTTTGCAAGAAATGCTTTGCATAGGCCTGAAGTAGAAATTGGCTTAATTTCTAGCTACGGCACGTTGCATACAATTGTTAAAATTCGGTCAAGTTTCATGGCTTAGTGCTTCACCAAAAATCTCTAATTATTCGAGCAAAGCCTATACAGTATGATTCTTTAAAATGGGAAACAGTTTGTTTTGTATTTTGAAAGAAAAAAAGCTGAGAGTTTTTCATTTATATTTTCATAAAACAAATAGTTAAATTACTGTTTATAGTTAATATAAAAAAAATTCAATCGTTAAACTAATACGTATATGATTTGAAAGAAACATATTATTATAAAAATCTAACACAGCATAATTTTTTGTATGTACACTGTATGCATTTTAAGAAAATTATTTTAAGAGTACTATTTATATAATAAACATAATGTGATATTTTCTTGAAGCTTTTATAACTATTAACTTTATAATATTGCAACGTAAGATTGCATACTCAGATTTTAAACTGAATTTTTAAGTCTTCAGTTCCCAATACAGATGAATAGAAAACAGAAAAGAGTTATCTGCTTTGAATTTATTAGAAATTTCCTAGTTTAAAACAACACTTTAAAATTTAGTTATTTTTCAAAAGGTTTTTAAAAATTGTTTTCGTTCTGTTTAAATGATTTTAACTCTGTTATTTTCCTGTATGAATCAACATTATTTGATGAATGTTATGAACATTTCGTTATGAAACATTTGAACTACTTCTCAAAGAATTATTTTTCTTATTTTGATAAAGATTTTTAATGCAATTTTTTCAAAAAATGACTGCTGAAAATGAATGTATTGAGTACTTTTAGGTAGTGTTTTTATTTAAGTAACTAATTATTTCTTGGACATTTAGCTTACTTTTAAATATGTATCAATACTTGGTTGATAAAATTACTTAAATAGAGTATTATTTAAAAATAATATTTCAAAAATAATTGGAAGATTAAATACTTTTGATATATTGCAGTACCTTTTAAGCAATGTCCATTTGTAGGCCATAAAATTCATTTGCATTATCTTCTACTATTATCCTTATCCCTTAGTTATGTAAGCCATATGAATGCAAAATTTAATCAGAAATTTAGTTAAAATAAAGTCTATCACATTTTTTTAGATATTGAAGCATTCAAAATACATTTGCATTTTAAATTCAAGTAACGATACTTTTTAGATATGTTTATATTAAGACATAAAAATATTTGCTTTACGTCATTCAATCCCTGAAAAACACATATACACAAATTTTTTGATGAATAGCCCATATAAGGTTTATTTTTTGTTTTGAAAATGGTATATAAGCAAAACCCTTTCTTAAAAAATATTATAAAAGGGACAATAACGTAGTCTTGATAAGCTATGTATCATCCTGTTTCTTAACTACATTCTTCTTCAGAAAATTTATTTTAGTTTATTTTAAAAAATTAATAATATTCCATTTGTGTTATTTTGAAATTACTTGAATGCACTTTTGAACTCTTACTACACTTATATATAATTACTATAATACTCAATATATATTTTTTTTCTATTTTTCAACTTATACTGTTAAAAATTTCATTAAATTTAAAACACTTATTCCAGGAAAAGAATTCAAAATTAAACTAAGTACAAACTAAAAGCTTACTTTCACTTTTAATTGCCCAGTAAACAATACACACACAGTTATATATATATTCAAAATTAAGAAGCAAGGACTCTTATAGAAAAGCCACTTGTTACTTAACTTAAAAAAAACTTAATAAAAAACACTAGAATACTGTCTTATTGAGTTTTTTACTTCCTCAAAACTACTGGGCAAGATAAATATTTAATGTAGATATAATTAAATTTGATTACTAAAACTAACTGAAAAGTATTAGATATTGCTTAAATTTAAACATAAGGGATCAGTTTCTAAGAATATATAAAACCATGCGAATTATAATATATGTAAAGCCGATTAGATAACTAAGACTTATCAACCTGAACATTATTCGTCACAACTATTACACAACAATCTAGATAATTGACAGAATTTATTTAATAGAATATCTGTGATTTTCTATCAAAGCTTCAGAAAGCATTTGTCCTAATCTTATTACCAAGCGAAAGATATTTACTTCATAATTTGGATTAACTTGAATTAAAAGGCCATTCTACAAATATATAATATTAACAAATGAATGAATATCAAACACTTTCAAACAGTCGAATAATTTGGACTGAATATGAAACATATTTTTGCTTGCAAATTAATATTCTAAGCGTTCATTCAAATTTAGCACTTATTTTAGGCCTTAATTATTTCGTGCATACTAATTTTTATTTAACTCTCATGCATTTGTCAAATTATATATATTAACTTTAACTCTAATAATTCATATTGTGCTTTGTTACGTTATTTAACTAATCCTCACAAAATACGCCAAGTAAAGAAATGATAATTCAGATATAAATAAAAATGTGTAAATTAATTGCATGAGTTAAAAGCTTGATAAAAAAAAATTTTGTTGTCATAAAAAAAAATTGAATTTTTATAGATTTCTCAAAATTTAGAAAATCTTTCATATTAAATTTATAGATGCATTAATAATAATTATTATTTATTTTTTTGTAATTGACTCCAAAAAATTGAGCATTATAAAATATTTTGCTCTGAATTCAAATTTGATTACCAATTTTGTTATCAAACTTCAAATAATTTCCTTTTTTAAGGTTTTACAAGTTTTTACTCATTTTCAGACATTTAATCATTAGCGGTGAGAAATTCTTTGAAAATATAATTTTAACCTTTTTTTTTTGTCACATTTTTAGAATATAAACATGATTGTTTATCACAGTAAAATATTATTTTAATTCACAATGTGTTTTTTCTTTCTACCTTTAAAAATATGTTCGTAATAACTACCACATTTTTAAAATACTTATTTAAAAAGAAATAAGGTAAAAATGATGAATAAATGTCATAAATCACTCTTTTTTTTTCAGTGAATTGTATACATACTGTTTTATAGCCTGTGTACTGAATCAATTATGTTTTCCTGTGTTCTCTTTACTGAAAATATTTTACTGCTATTTTAAAGTCTTCCCTTACAGTAAATTTTATCTTGTCTTACAAAGAGTATCTAATGTAATTCCCATCGTAATTTTAATTTTGTAGTTTTTTTTAAATTTTCTTTGTAGTTTAGTTTTTACAGATTTTAAGGAATTACTTAAAAACCGCTGTTTATCTATCTCCTCACATTTTCATGGCTCTAAGAATTTTACATAGATATTTTCTGTCTGAAAAGTGCCAAAAACACTTTCTAAAAATTTTATTTAAGCACGGACAATACTTTAATAATAATTTTTTTCAAAATATTTTAATGTGATATTTAATTTATTTTCTTTTGTGCCAATTATATGAAAGTCTGCAGTTTTTTTTTTGGTAATATAAAAAGAGAGAACTAGTAAATGTTTACTTTTCTTATGCGATGATCATTTGAAAAATTCCATACATTTGTTTAAGAGGGGATACGATACGATTTATAAGAAAATCTTTGATTTAATGGCTTTTATAAATTTTTTGGCTGCTTGTATATGCATTTTGGTAACCTATGTGTGTATATTTTGTAAAAAATTTTCAGCTCAAAATCTCACAAAATGCTAATCATTTATTTATTTAATTTTTAAATTAATTTCTCTTAAAAAAAGGAAAATTTAAAAACTTATGAAGTAATTTTAAAATGCTACTCCTCCAATAATAATTGACTTATACACATAAAATTTGGTTTACAAGTATATTCAATAATGTATAAGAAAATTTGGTATTGGTTTTGAGATAACATGATTGATGTACGCAAAAATACCTTTTTTCATGAATGCTTGTTGAAAATTCCTTAAAAAATGTATAAATTCGTAATTCAAGCATTTTTTTAAAAAAATAAGTATTGATTTGATTCAAAAATGCATAACAACTTCTGTTACATGCATTAATAGCAATAGTTAGTAAATATATCAAAGCATGTGGCACAATAGAATGAATGAAATGAAGAGAAACTAGCATCTATTTCTTTGATTAATCAATCTAAAGTTTTTATTTGCTATTGGGATGTGAATAAAACTGAACGTAAACGTTATCATCAATCTGTGTTCTTTTTATTTAACTTAGAGCTTTCAAATTTTGCTAGATTATAGAAAAATATATAAATAATAGTTTTAGCTCAAAAAGTTTTATTTGATTTTCAATTGAATCGTACTGTGTCTCCTTTAGTAGATATGTTACCATATCATAATTTTGAAATATTCCTTCCTATATCAGCTAATAGGAATAGTAATTTGAATGATAAATACAAGTAGAAAAAAATGTAAGATTTACCATACAGTTCAACTGAAAATTCATTTCTCATGAATAAATATTATAAATGAAATTATTCTAAAATTGAATAACATTCATTAATATAACTCTAATTCAAGAAATGGGAATTTAGAACATATAAGTTACAAATTTTCAGTTTAGTAGCAAAAGTATTTGTAAATAGATTATTGAAACAAAAAGTAATAGCCCCTTAATATCCATCTAAGAAATTTGACAAATTAAATACAAATAATACTCACTGGAAACAAAGAAAGACAAACTGATTGTTGATTCAAAGTTTTTTGTTTTTAATGTAGTTGATATGTAAAACAGTTTTAGCTTCATTTTCAAATTTAGTATAACATGATATAAATAAAAATGTTGTATCAATTTTAAAACCATATTACTCAATAGGGCATTTCAAAATCATATTTCGTTAGAGTTAAATTGAAATAAAAAAATTCCCTGAATGATTAAGCTAATTGAAAATGCTTATAACAGCCAATTTTATTTTAAGCAAAAAAGGTTCATTTTAATAGGTTTTCAAAATAACTAAATTTTAATGTTCAACGTGAAAATGTTAAAAATCAGGAAAGTTTGAATATTCTGACTTTAAATTTACACTGAAATATTAATTAATTGAAGCGTTTTAGTAAAAAAGAAGTTCAGTTCAAATAAAAACTCATAATAAATTTCAAAAAAAATTCTACAATATTTTTGACTGCATTAGGTATATTTCGATTGCTTAGAAGCTGTGGTTTCTAACTATTATAGAAAAATTAATCTCAAAATTTAGATAGTTATAAAATTAAAGTAGAATGTTCTGTAAAACGTTTAAAAGGAAATTTAAGTATATAAAAAACCAACAAACAAAATTGTGTTCTCCTGTTTAAAGAATACACGCAGCAGCACATTATAGGAATTTTAGAAGATCGTCACCGAAGTCGTTTTAATAAGCTGTTTCATCATTAATTCATACAAAATATAAAATTTCGTTTGGTATTTTTAAAATCATTCGGTACAAACATATAATATTTACATTACTTGGGTAAGAAAGTGTAGGTAGTGAGTGAGTATTAACGTCACCCTATTCAACAACATGAGGGCTTTTGGCGTCGGACCTCGTAATTTTGAACCATGGTCAAATGACAAGGACGACTCATGAAAGTGCTCATTTGTATAGAACCTGTAAGTTATCTCTTCTGCCAGAAGAGATAACTTATAGGTTCTATACAAATACACCAAATAACATGAAGAAATATAAAAAGAAAACAACTATTTTTTATCTATTACTTAGGAAATCCACTGCTTTTAGAGTTTTATTACTTCTTACTTAGATGAAAATTATATTAAAGAAAAAGGAAATGAGAACAAAAAATTCTTATAACTCACATAATTTTTAAGAACAAAATTAATATGGCAATTTTAAGGATGAAAGATTATCCAATAAAATACAGCTTTATAGTTTAAACAAATTTGATTTGGTACCAGTTTTAAAGGGTCTCAGTACAGTTCAACTGTGATGGAAATCGGTCCAAAAGTCAAATCAAATTTTTTTATACTTAATTATTCTTTATATATTTTTCTAATTCAGTTGTGCTCGTTTTTATTCGCATCCATACAGCAAATAAAAACTTTAAGCTAATGCATATATCGGGGGAAAATCGCTAGTTTTTCTTCATTTAAAACACTCATGCTTTTTTTTCCTAAGCGCCAAATGTCTTTATACTTTTCTTAACTATTGCAATTAATGCATGTAACAAAAGGTTAGTACTTATTTTTGGATCAAAGCAATACTAATTTTTTTAAAGTTAAATCTAGAATCTATACATTTTTAAGGAATTCTTTCTTTATAAGCATTCATAATAAATTATTCCCTATATTTCAATCATGTTATCACAAAACACATTTCAACTTTTGCTGTACATAATTTTACATACTTGACAATTAAATTTTATGTATATACATCAATTATTGTAGAAGGAATAGCATTTTAAAACCACTTCGTTAATTTATACTCGAACAGTAAACGGATGGCTCTTTTTAGTATATTTTTCAAGACTCCTGTTTTTCTTATTACATATCAATAGATTACAAGAAAAAAAATTCGATAGTAGCTCCCCCTTAAGATTTTTTTAAAGTATATTGTTGATATCGAAGTGTTTATTTTTTATTCTAAATTCAAATAATATAATTGATGTAGTTTCAAAACATAAATTAATGTTTTTCCCTTTTGTTTAACACATAATAGCCTGAAAATATTTTTTCATAATATTTATATGGAATTACTGATTTCATCTTCAGCCAAATAAGTAAATGCGTTGACATTTTACTCGTGATATACAAAAATCTTATATTTGAATTTATTTTCATGCAACTTAATCACTTGCATCAGCTAAAACAGAAAAAAAACGTTTAGATAAATTGTTAATGTATCTAAAAGTATTTGGGTTTTAAGCGCATTGCTGAATCATTAATATTTTCTAAAAATATGCAAATTATTTTTTGAACAACCACACATATGCCAAACATCAGACATTAAATAAATTGATATGATTATTCAGTTACTTTTCTAATTCATTTAATTCAAGACTGTTTTCTAGAACATTATACTAATTAAAACACATCTCTTCTTTTTACAAATTTTTATAGTTTTATGCAAAAAATACACTCAACAGAATTGTACGAAATTTACTGCATTAATTTATTTAGGTTCTTTACTTAAGTTAAATGAAGCTAAATGTTTTTATTTTAGCACAAGTTATTAAAAGATCATCTTTTGAAATATTTTTAGGTTCGTAAGTAGAAATGATTTTTTTTAACAATAACAAATGTATATATGTATTCACATCGATATTCTTAAGCTAACTGTTAGAAACTTGGTAAATTTTTGGTCCTTCATTCTTCCTCAAAAAAATGTTGTTTTATTTGTATATTGATAATACTGCTATACTATACGTATATTTGCTTAGCATTACTTATAGTTAATAAATAAGAAATATTGTCATAGAATCATTAAATAGAATGCTAGCTTTTCTCAGCGTGATTTTGTTGAGTGTATTTTTGTATAAAATTACAAAAATTTCCGAAATAAAATATGCATTTTAATTCGTATAATATTCTAGCAAAACAGTCTTAAATTAATTGAATTAGAATAATAACTAAATAATCATTTTAATTTATTTAATTTCTGTAATATAACATATTTTATGTTTGTAGTTATTAAGAAAATTAATTATGTTTTTTCTATTATATTGTCTATACAAGTACATACATCTCCAGTTATATAAAATATACTCATAAATTTAAAGTAATTATTTTTAAAAAGTTTTATTGCATTACTGGAGATCACAACGTTATTTGATATAATTTATTATATGATTAATACATCGATATTATTTTTTTTACTTTCAAAATTTTTTACAGTAAGAAATTTTTTATACATTCAATCTTATTTATGTCTTATTTAACTTTTCACTGCAAGCGTTCTATTCTCGTTAACTAACTCGTTCTTTTTATAAAATGTTATGTTTATATTCCCCTTTTTATTTGGTAATTAATACTAGAAAAATGTATAAATAATCAAAAAGGTAAAAATATTTTTCATTAGTTTGAATACTTTCAAAGTTTATCAAAGGCTGAAAAATGACCCTTCTAAGAATATATCCGAAGAATTTGATTAAAATAACATAACATAAATGAGGAACTGAAAGGCCCAGTGACATAGAAGATATTTTTAAATTTTTTTCATAAAAAAGAGAAAATTAATAAAATAAATGAAATAATAAGAGTTTATAGTAACTAGCGAAAGCTAGGCAAATTAAACTAAAAATTAAAAAACTTGCTTTAACTTACAGAAAAAGAGCTTAAAATCACCTTGTAATGAAATCTTAGAAAAATAAAGTATCAAAAATCAGTTTAAGTTAGTTGTTTTTGTGCAAATTTTTTAACGGTTTCGATTTTATTCAACCTTTGAATCGTCCATTTTTCATTGGTTTGGAAAACTTGGACGTAAATTTTTTCATCAAAAGTGGCGAATTTATGTGTGTGACGGAAGTAAATAACTTCCAATGTACTAGAGTAATAAGCTAACAAGTAGATAAATTCACAAAACGAATATAATTATCTCACTAGAACACCTGGAATATTGAATTACTAATTTTGTAATAGGTGAAAAGCCAGGTGGTAAAATTAGGTTTATGTTTAGATTTAAAGGGATCATAATAAAGCAGCATGATCTGAACTTACTAAAATTTCTGTGGAACAGCAAATAGTTTCAAAATTACGTGTGTGAGTGTAACAAATATATTCATATAATACATTACAGTTTTAAAACAGAATTTATCAAATTTGAAGCAGCAGAAAACTTAGTAATTCCACCCTCAAGTAAATTTCTAAATAGTTATAGATAACTGTTAGTGTTTTTAATGTAAACGAAAATCATATTCCTAGTGCATTTATATATTTATTATATAACGATAGAAATTTACTAATGCGTACTCAAAATGTTTTTACTATAAGATTGATAAATTCACTATCAAATTATTCAGCACTGAAGAAGCGTTCATAAATCTGATTTATGTTGCAAAAATTTAGCTTTTGGTTGTTATTAGAGAATGCTGAAATGATGATTCAGCTTATGTGTCATTATTGTATGAAATTTAATTCCGTATAAAGGTTAACTGATTATAACAATTGTTAAATTCCAAAAAAAACTCAGTGAAATTTCAAGTATTAGTAATAACTTTAGAAATATTTTCTGATTCTTTTTCTGGAAAAATGTTAAATAAAAAAAATCTACCATACTAGTGTATTACAACAATTTTATTTCCAAAACTCTGCAGTTTTCTAACAGGACATTTAAAGAAAATTATTATGAAGCTATCAATATCTCTCTCTCAATTTACTTTTTCCAAACATAAAACATATTTAAAAAGTATACATATGTACTAAAAGGAAAAATCTAACTATTGTATATCTTACTGAAGATTTTATATTTGTAACTAAAACATTTTTCACAATTAAATACATTTATAAATACAATAATTTTCTGTTAAGTAGCCAAGAAAAAGATAATAAATAAGCAATAGACACAGCAGTAGAAGAAATCCTGGTTATCTTAATTTTTTGATAAATAATCCACCAAGTTTTACTTGGATGCCTAATAGTATTATAAACGTTGTCTTAAAACTGATTAATTTTAAAGAAATCACAAATACATTAACAAAATATAATCTTAGCAAGGCATTCTTAAAAATGCTTTCGATTTGCTTACCCGTGTTTTGACTAATTGTTATGGTCATGTCTTCATAATGAGAAGTGTTACATTTGTTTCAAATTAATGCATAAAGACAAATGAAAGTATAAGCTCATTAGGAATTAGGACATCTCAAACTTTTTCAGGTTTCGTTGAATCTTAACTATGTAAATATAATTATAAGCTTTGATAGGCTATAATAAGATATAAGAAAGATATAATTAAAGATTAGATAAGATATAATTAAATATAATCGAAAAATTAGTCCAATGTTTTTATCTCAAACGTTGAGCTTCTACATTTTATGTATGACAGATTAAAAAGTGTACCTGAACTTGCACCACTGCATTTTTCCAAAAAATAGTTTTAATATAAAGATTAATAATACATATTTACCTTAGTACCTCTCTCATATGTTTCTTAAACTAGGAAACCCAAGATAAGTGTTATAAAATTATAGAAGACTTTAAATATTTTAGAATAAAGAACTTTATTACTTTTTAGTGCTGGAAGTTAAAAAGACACACGTATGATGAAGATCATTTTAAAGAGTTAATAACTAATTTTTGAGCATATTTGAATCATATATATACCTATTTTTCTGCAATTCAATTTAAGTATATTAGGTATTAACTCCTTTCATAAACTTAGATGGAAATGTTTTGAAATTCAAAGTAGTATTCTTAGAACAAGAAAGAAGCTAAACCTTGTATTATTCAAAATTCAAGTTTGATTTTAGAAAAAAAAAAAATAGTTCCCATCGTATTCTGTACCTCTCATAAAATAGAGAGTTTTGGGTAACAGGGAGATTTGAAGAGATATTATGAAAATTAACATACAATAGAAAGTTAAGAAGTCAATAACTTTTTTTATTTGACAAGCTCACAACAGACTGGAATGATAAAATCAAGAGTTAAAAGGATATACGATATATATATATATATATATACGATTTTTCTACCTCAACTCAAGCAAGGTCAAGAAATGGGCCTAATCTTCCCCATATAGTATAGTGGTCAAGATAACCGAGTGTAAATCTTTTTGTTAAAAGATCTAATCAACAGTATTTTTATGTCTTTAGTTGCTTTTTTATTAATCACATTTTTTAATTTAAAATAATTATTCCCTAACTAAATATTGAATAATATAATATATCTTACATGTGGACCTTTTATATATTCAGCTATTAAAAATATTAATTTTATGAATGTGCAATTTGTTGGGTGATACATATCGCTCAAATGTATGGAAAAAAAGCCAACTTAAGCGCATCATTTAAGACAACCATTTAGAACATTTAATTTCACTGTATATTAACTTAGGATCTAGGTAGCTAATTTTGGCTGCAATTTTAATGTCTCAATTTTTTTCAAATTGTAATTTAGATGTTGTCCATTAAAAAGATGAAACAATTCTTCTAGCAAATAAATATGTATAAAATCAAGGGTAGTACATATAATATTTAGTATAGGGATCAAA
>BMAV01007309.1:263447-304275 GCA_019973955.1 Trichonephila inaurata madagascariensis
CAGAAGAGCTTCAAAGTGCGGCAATGTTAAAAAAAATCAAACCATGTGTATATATATATATATATATATATAGAGAGAGAGAGAGAGAGAGCCCAAAAAGTCCATCAAGTGACAACTTGAAACTAAAGAATTGGTAATGTTGTGTTTTAATTACAATTATTTGGCATTCCTTTAAGAAAATGGGAAGAAAAGGATATATATATATTAAAAGAGTTATAGAACTTTAAATGAATTTTTATTAAATATCTGAAAAGGTTTCTTTATACCTATGGTTACTTTTCCGTGAAGCAAAATTGAAAAAAATAGGTGACTCGGTAATCGGTTGTATCAATTTCTTTTCGGGTGGCTCCACAATACTAATGTTTCTTGTAACTGAATTCTAAATACTCTCAGAACTTCTTTTTATTTGCAATATACATTGCATGTTAGGTTAAATGTTTGAAAGAAAACTTTAAATAGATCATTACAATCATTTTTGAAGTTCTTGTGTTTATTCACTAAACCTCATTTTCGTATGATCATTACATCTTTTACACATGTTCAGAAAGTGAAAAATGATTTCTTCGGGGAATATTTTTACTCTCTGAATATGGACATTTTAAAGCTCTGTTCAATCAATTGAGGCAAAATAATTTCTAAATATGAAATTATGCCTTATGCATATTTTCAATTTGTTGCACAAAGCCATTGAACTCTGACTTTATACTGTTTTAGAATAAATGATTATTTGAATACATTATAGATACATCTTAAATACAAATATCAAAAATTAGAAGATATCTTAACATTAGAATGCCAATTATGTCCCCCCCCCCCCCTACTGCCCACAAAAGTCGCTTCGACCCTTGTCTGTTTTATAATGGATATCAAAGTACAAAATGTCCATAAATATATGTACTAGAACATTTACATTTACGTTCAAAGTTCACTTTATTTTGCAAATATGAAAAAGATAATTAAACGTATAATTTTAAGCAACTGAAAAACATTTTGCAAAAGAAAATGCTCTTAGAATATTTTTCAAATAAATTCCTGGGGTGCTTGTTATTCAAGAAATGTCAGAGTAAGAGAATACATTCTTAGCACTTTCCGGAAATCATTTTCTTGCATATTGCACACTTCTTGAAAAAATCATGTTATCCTTACAAAATTTTCTTCGTATTTTCTTCTTTCTAGGAATTTTTTCATTTAACTTCATTTTTGCAAACGCAGAATATTGACCTAATATTACTACTAATAGCTGAATAAAAGCTTTTTTGTTTATTTTTTCCATTAACTTTTTTTTACAAATAACTTAGGCATTAATTGTTCGAAAATCTAACATATTGGGAAAAATATGCCTAGGTCATCTATTTGTGTGTACCTTTACCGAATATGGCCTAGTAAGCTGATCAATAATGTCTTCTGCATATTTAGTTTAATTTTTAAGCAAATCTAACAGTTTTTGGGGGTCTTCTTTTTGTTGTGTCAATAGCGATAGATAGCCGCCCATCCGTTATAATGGTTAATGACGCTGACTGCGGTACCATAGGATCTCGGTTCGAATCCCGGGTAAGACATGGATGTGTTTGTGTTGTAATCTTTCTCTTCTTTGTGATATATGCTTCACGTTTACTTCTATGTAAGCCCCCGTGTGATACTTAGTGGTGCACGGGGTTATAAATGTTCTCAATAAAAAAAAGCTATAGACCTAATATTTTTCTATTTCCTCCCACGGTATACTATAACATTAGTATCTCTATTCTCATGCTTTGGTATTTTTGTTTAAGGCTGTCTTTACCAAATATTCAAGAGTCTGAATTAAATGTGAAGCATATTTACAAAGAGTAAAATATCTCATTTTCATGACAATTTACAACATTGTAGCTCATACATGTCTTTATAACACAGCGTTTTCAAAATTTCAAAATGTTCTATAAATTTTTAATTCTTCCTTTTAGCATGCATAAGAAGAATTCGTTTAGCATTACGGTGTAGAAGAAAAAATGTGTAACACATTTTATTCAATAAAAAATGGGTAAAAAATAAAATAAAAAAAGAGTAGCATGATAAAATATATTGTTTTCTAAAGGATTGCGAAGCCAGAATATAAGATCAATGCTTTAGTTATTTTATGTCTGCAAAAATATTGAAAATTCCGGTCGTATTCTTTAACACTAAGCGAAGGCAGCCTCACTCAATTTATCCTCCAAAACTTCTGTAGATCTTAAAGTTTTTATCTTAGTCATACTTTCACAATCCATAAAAACTAATGAATTTCTTTTTCTGATCTTTATTCAACTGTAACGATATGAAAAATTATCGACTGCATTATTTGTTTCTGTTCTTAGAAACAGCTGTATCAATCACTTCACTGCATATTCTGATAAATTACGACACGACGGCCTTTTATAACTTTTGCGTTAATAAAAAGAAATATTAAATAAGTTCTTCAGTCAAATATCTGTAAAAAGTGAAATTTTTCGGCCCATATTTCCAGTTTGAAAGATATGAATTGCATAAAAGGACTATGAGAGTATGGGTTAGAAATAACTTCTATTTTGTTTTTTTATACTTCCACCAGGCTTAAAGGAGGCAATATTCTTTACATTAATTTATTCTAAATACCAGATATTTTTTCAAATGTATTTTTTTACCGGATAAATCTAATTGATTTTAAATCAAATATTATATCAAAATCCGTATATATCTTCTAAAAATCCATTTCTTTCTGAAAAAAAATTCAATGTAAAAATTCATATTTGGTGAGTTAAATTATAAATATCAATTATATTTTCTTAATACTTACATTTTGAGCAAATAATTTTTCCAATATAAGCGTAATCACTTAATCTGTTTCAAGTACACGACTTGCTTCTATTTCTGTACATTTTTTATTCAATACAAAATTTTGTTATTTATTAATTATATCCATACATTCATAACATTTTCAATTTTCACGAAATTTTTAACGCAACTCGATTATTGGGCTTATACATGAGATTTTATTTCGAATATCTCACAGGATTTTCTTTTAGATATTTCCCACTATGAACCATTTGAAGTAAAATGAATTTCATCTTTACAAGATATGGCATTAATTACTTCCTTTGCATCAGAGTTATATGAAGTATTAATTCCATGTTTAGTTTTATCACATCCATTTTCAATTTTGTATAAATAGCAGGCATTAAATTCATTTTCTAAAAGCTCTTATACAAGAACAGCTATTTAATTTGGCGTTAGGCATTTTTTCATGACATATTATTGGTCCTTTTTCCAACTAAAAACAACAACAAAAAACCCCACTTACTTAATCACCATGAAAAAAAGATTAACAAAAATTGGAATGAAAAATTTAAAACTTTCAAAAAATCAATTTTTTAATTACCAATGAGATTTTCTCTAATTTGCAGGAAATGAGTAATGTGTTAGCAGATATTAATGAACAAAATTTACTGAAAATATCTTGAACAGTTTCTGAGATATTCAAATTTTTAATTTTAATTGTATCGAATAATTAATACATTTCAAAATGCTATATGCGCAGCCAAATTCAGTTTACATTGCCAATATTCTCTCATATTGTTTCTCTTACAAATAAAAATAAAACTAAGTGAGAGTTAGTTTCATATTTCTTTTTTTAAAAAACTATTTATGTTGAAATCGTTATTTTTCTTCCACCTTTGAAAATTAACCAAAATGTTTATACTCTCTTGTTTTTACTATTTTCCCTACCCCAAATTTTTTTAAAAAAACATTCATTGGCATATATTTATATATCTATAAGGAATATTTGTGCAAATTTTCACTGCAATTTGGAAAACTGTGTTGCACAGGGAACATTTTAAAGTTAGAATCCGACAAAAATTAAAATTATTTTATATGAAGATTTTTATGTGTACGATGATTATAAGTCCTCAACCACTTTTGATAAAAGCAATTACTGCTACAATTAAGGAATAACATATTATTTACAAGTTATAAACTGATTTTCTTTATGTTGTTATAATACGTATACTTAATTTTCAATAATAAGCAAATTTAGGAAAAGAATTGATATTATAATGGGACCATCTGAAATATGACTGAAAACATGAATTAAAAGGAGTAGGAAACCTTTATACCGGCAATGTTGAATTGGCTTTTTTCAATGTACCTTTTCTCTAAATCTGTTATATGTACAAGCTTGAAATTTTTCATACAACTAAAGAACATCTTTCTCATTATACTGAAATGAGCTTTTAGCTAATTTTAAATTTTTAAATAATTAAAAAAATATTTTATCAAACATAGTGAAATTTGACCCATTTTTCACATAAAAAAATTTGTAAAAATAATTTTTGAGTTTCTTACAAAAAGCGTATTTCAGTATATATTAACCATCGTTATAAATATGTCATAAAATTTTACATGGCTGTGATCATTATTTTCCCAGAAAAGGTACATCGAACATCAAATATTTACATTTTGAGGTAAATGAACTTTAGTGTTTAATTACTTTTTTATTAAAATGTTCCACCCAATACTCCAAATGATCTACATTTTTTTGAAACTCATCATCGTCTCTCTTCCTTTTTAAGTCTTTTTTCTTTCCTTACTTCCTTTGTTTTTTGTAAACATATTTAGCCTTTAACAGTCTCTGTTTACCGAGGCTCTCTATTACCTGTACCATGTAATCACCAGGCTCAGTATTAAGTTTTCTCAAAATTTATGGCTTTGATACATTTCCCAATTTAAATGATGACGTTGCATCATATGTACCCAATGATAATACTTCTATTTGTACAAATATTTTCTTCGGTACACGAGACTATATTACGATGTTTACACTTTTACTGGGATTTTGTGTGCCTCCATGTAAACACTTTTTAGCAATTCTGGAATAAATGTTTAGATTTCCATCTCATTCATTCAACTTTTAAGCAACAAGAAAATACTTTGCTTACGTTTTTCGCCATTTAAATGGAAGTGGCTTGGTTTCAATGATTATTCAAAAATAAGTTTTAAGCGCTTCTAACTATCCTAGAGGTTATTAAAGAAAGGTATTTTTAGAAAGGTTAAAATCTATACAATTAGAAAATGTAAAAATCTCAAAATTGTCATATTAAGAAGATTTCAGGTTTCCAACACGCCTTAAAGTCAAGCAAACTATGGAACTTTATGTACGCAAATCTAAACGTAAAATAATATAAATAATAAGTGTGCTTGATCACAACATATAACTACTTTTATCTATGAATAACTTCCTATTCTAAGAGTACTGTGATTTTGAACTATATACATCCAAATAGATAAATAAATAAAAAAAACAGATAATTCTAAAATTTTCACAAGCATACCAAACAAACATTTTTACCATACTTTTGTTTACAAAAAAAAAGTAAGCAAAGAGGTCTAACAGGTGTTTTAATTCAAAAGAACATAACTCTTCCATAAAAATTATATGAACTGAAAAATTCTTCTTGAATTCTGTAGCAATGATTGTTAGCATTGCTAATATGCTAAAAGTGAAAAATTGAAGATTTGATCGATTTTTACCAATTTGAAAGCTCACTGTACTGTTAAAGAAAGAATTTTTAAAGCAGGAAGCAATTATTTCAGAAAATCCACAGAATTCGCCATTTTTCTCGACAAAGAATGAGGGGAGAAAAGGAGAGAGGGAATTTACTTTCTCGATAAAACAGAATGGAAACAAATTCCAGGGTCAAGACAATTGAAAATTATGAATGAACTTGACTTACAATGGAGTCAATTCGACTTCAATGAATGTTCTACAGGTATTGCCTCATAATTTACAAACAGAATAAGTAAATCTTGTAAAATTTTCTGCGGAAATTGAGATTAAGAAAATAATAAAAATTGCAGACTAAAACCAAAAACGAATTGCAAGAGATACAGGTGTCAAAAGACTACATCGGACATTTTAGTTTTAATGCTGTTTTTGTGTAACGTTACAGAGTAGGGACCAGATTTGGAATATTTTTTGGATAAAAAATTATTTTAACATTAATATTATATTCTAGTTTCTCCATTCCATATAGAGAAACCTATTTCCTCATGCTGCTCATTTTTATCCCAGGTGATTCATTTTTTCTTGTATAAAATGTGTTTCGCATTTTTTCTCCTATATCGTAATGCTAAATGCTCTTACGAGTTAAAATGAAAAATTAAATATTTATGGCATATTTCAAAATTTTAAAAACACTATATTATAAAGATATGTATGAAATATAGTTTTGCAAGTTTTCTAGAAAATTAAGACATTTTTCTAACTGAAAATGTGCTTCACGTTTAGTTCAGGTTCTCGTACATTTGGCGAAAACAGCCTTAAAAGAATATTCTAAAGAGAGAAAATAACTTCATCAAATGAAGCAAATGCTCTAGTTTTTAAGGAATATCATTGTATATTTTTTTGTAAAATGTACTATATGTTAAGAATAAAGTTATGTTATCAAATAATTTGTAGCAAGAATGTCCCCAATTTCTTTTCAGTTTTTATTAAAATATGTGAATGCATTTCTACAACTAAGTATAATACAAGTATGACATAGAAACAACTGCTTTACATAAATTACATAAAAATAGGATTCCAATGCATCTGATTGGTCATTACTTCGATATTCTGAAAGAAAAGTTGGAATAACCATCTGTTTGCAAAATTCTTCGAGTAGCTTTCAAAAAATTAATGATGTCCTTCATTGAAAGTCAAAGTTCTGCATAATCTAGAGGTCCAGTCCCTAATAAGCGGACAAAGCGCTCGAATAACTAATAGAACTCGCTTGCCCCAAAGCTGAAAAGTTGGGGTAATAAGGCAGTATGCAGATGAGATGGTATTCAAGGAAGCAGGAAGTTAATCTTACGTTGATTGGGTTACAATCTTACTCCTTGATTATTCAGTCACATCCGCAGGACAGTAAAGCAGAGAGATTATCCTAATTACCGTAAGCTCCTATTTTCCTACAAAGTTTTCAATTTTTTTTATTTTCCTGCAAGGGAGGAATGGGCAAAGGTGTATCTCCCTGAATGACCAGCGGGAGGTCTCTAATTCCAATAAGGCATTATTTTTCTGGATTGGAGCTGGTATTTCCAAGCAACGAAAATGGAGATCGTAGAGAAGTCCTAATTTAGTGAACTTCTATGGTACCATTCTTTGATTGAGAATTTCTCTAATGACTCCTAAATTTCTCTTCTTGACAGCATATTTTTAGCTACCTTTCTTTTATAAAAGGTATTTTGAGGACTAGAGTATAAATATTCATAAGTAAAGTACTTTAAAAATGTTTCTTTAAATTATCTATAAAGTAGTATACACTTAATTTTAAAAACTCTTATATCTCCTTCTCTCTCTTTCTAAATTTATTTTACAGTCAGTATCGCGTATTCCATATGTAATATATCGTAAAATCTCAGATTATACATTGTCGGCTCAAACTGTCTCGCCAGTAAAATTAGCGTAAATATAGTATAAAGAAGGGCTTATATTCTGAAACAATGTAATTTCTCAAGAAATTTGTATTAGACTTTCAATTTAAACTGGTTAAAATGCGTAGAGTATATAATACATGTCAATATAAAATTAAACTGTATTAATTTCCATTAAAATATTGATATTAAAGATTTATAAAACTTTATATTACACACACACACATATATATACAACTTAAGTGCAAAGGAAAATCTAACATTAACCTTCAACACTTGTAAAAATAAATTTATTTATGAGAATAAAAAATGTTCCTTGAAATATATTGCTAAGAGAAAGAAACATAGAACAAAAAGAACTTATTCTTTTCTGATAACATAAGTTATAAGTAAGTATTATTTTCCCAGGTTTCATTTTCAGCTGAATTATATACATATTTTTAAAATAAGTAAGAAAACAGAAAGACAACACGGTACAAAGTAATATAGCTAGAGTAATACATTAGCAAACTCTTAGGCTTAGAGTTAAGTTTACAGAGCTAAACAAAGTTTTAAGGCCTTTGCTTAACTCTGCAAACAAAGGCCTTAAAACTTTGTTTAACTCTGCGTCTCGGGGCCACCTTTCTCTTTATTTGCATGTATTACTGGGATGAAATAAAATTTAGCAGAAATATACATTAAAAATTATGTAAAAAATACAAAAGAGTGCTGAAATTAATTTTTAATACACTGAAATATTATTCTTCTGTACAAAAATTTAAACATGTTTTACCAATTATTTTATAAAGGGCTACATACAAGGGATTCTATAGAATACAGTTAATTTGTTAAAATATTTGTAATGGAAAACGAATCTGTTATTGAGCATGAATCAGGGAAAATTTATTCACAACACTCTCCATTTCAAATATTTCATTTTTATTATTTTGACTTTTAAATATTATTATGTATAAATGAAACGTAACTCATTCACCAGAAAACGTGTTAGGAAATTCTTGGAATTAATTGTAAGACATTGTGAAAAATACAAACTAAAAAAAGTACAAGATGAAACTGGTATCAGTAGGCTACCAGTTTAGAATCATCATTACGAAAATTGTTTTATCTCTAGTGTAATACACTTATCAATAGTATTAGTTCTGAATAAAGCTATTCAATGTTTAAAAACGCACGGTTTCATGGACTTGTTCTAGATGTTTCTGTCAATCAAGTGGGACAAGAAACAACAACAACAGTTATGAATAAAAAATTGTTGGGAAAAATTAATTGGTTAAGGTATCCAATAACGTTTGGAAATGTGATTTTTCAAAGGCATGCAAATGTGAATATATTTTTTCAATATTTAAAGTCACTTAGATTAGAATACACGCATAAAATTGTTTTCAGAATATCATAACACTAAAAATTGTTTAAGTGCAATATTTTGACAAAAAATGAACATAGAATTACCTATATTTAAAACATTCTCCTTTAATAAAAAAATGTTTCTATAATAATAATATTTTGCTATACATAGCTAAGACTTTTCCAGAAAGTATGAACTGGAATTTTTGAAAAAATCACATTATTTTCAGTCACTACCAGTTAAAATAATAATCGGTGTTTTTTTGTTAAAATGTTTTCACTCTGATGTATTAAACTATGGATAAGTCCACTTCAATGTTATATATATTACAAAAATCCTTGTTCAGGCTCTGTACAGAGGTTTGAGCTATATATAGGCAAAATATTATTATTATAGAAGCAATTTTTATAAAAAGAGAATGTTTTGAAAATATGTAATTCTATGTTCATTTTTGGCCAAAATATTGCTTTAAAATAATTTTTATTGCAATAATATTCTGAAAATAAATTTATATGTGTATTCTAATCTAAGTGACACTAAATATTAAAAAAATATTCGTTTATACGCTTTTTCAAAATCACGATTCCGAACTTAGTCGGATAACTTAGATGTGAATCGATTAAATATATATAAATATAAAATAATGAAAATCAGTACACTAGTCAAAATGTGTATAAGATAATATCATTATCATTCGGTCATCACTCAGAAAAATAGAAAAGAAACTTAAAATGCAAAAAAAAAACTTAGTAGAAAATAAAATATACGATCTTCAGAAATTAATAGAAGTTAAATTACTTGATAAGAGTTTATGAATACGAATTGGGATATCTGCAGTAGAATATTTTGGAATGTGACGAAAATACTGATCTCTTTTGATGTCCCGAAAATTTTTTTTATTTATTTACTTTATTATTCTTTCATTTTATTTGCAACTAAAAGTTTATTTGTGTATTGATTAGAAGTAATTGTTATATCATTAGAAAATTTAATTTTAGGAGCTTATTCCACCTTTCAAAATTTGCGTGAAGCGTTGCTATATGAATTAAGACGTTAAAACAATACCAAATGTAATCAATCGTGATCAAACAGAGGACAGTTGCGAATTTCTAAGACGCTGATCGAAATCCTTATTTTAAAAAGCTTATGACTATGGAGTGTTAATATCAATTAATGTAATTAACAATTTATTATAATCTAACGTATTAAAGTTTTTTTACCATTGTTCCAAATTTAATTAATATTTTTATCTCCTACCTACAATGTAATGCAATTTTGAAATGTAAGCATCTAAAATTTAAAGTAAAAGTTATGAGAAATTAAACTTTATTAGAAAACAAATGGATTTCCATAATACAGCTTTAAGCTTATGTTTGTCTCTCATTAAAAGAAAAATTGCTTCAAATTTAAACCAGTGTAAATCATATAAATGAGAACAGAAGATTTAATAAGTAAAAATGGGTGTGTTTTAGTTAGTGAAGCATTATTTATTTTACACAAAATAGTTATTTTAGCCAGGAGATTTGAAAATATTCTGATATATCTATGAATTATGTTGAAAAAGAAATGTTTTATATCTTAACTATCAAGGATAATTTGAATTCAAATAAAATATGATATTTTTGCTGATCATTTCATCTTTTTTTCCACGTCTGCTTCATGCTTCAAATACTTATGTTAATGTAACTTTGGATGATATTATAGCGTAATTTTTCATTTCACATACTTTATTTCTTTTGACCAACACAATTTGTGATTTAGACAGAACTTCTGATTCTTATTCTCATGGATAAATTTGGTCATAAAAATATATTGTTACCCTTATTAATTAATTAATTATATTTATTTGTTAATTAATTTCTCTTATTAATTAACTATCCATATTAATAATTATTACTTCTTTAATTAATATTACTCCTTCAATTTCAAACTTCTGATGATTTTTTGACAAAGTTATACCTTTTAGAATTTATTTGAATTTTCTTAAAGAGAATTATTAACCCAAAACAATTGCATATATTAGTTTGAGTTTGTTTTCTAATACTTTTTTACTGTTAAAAATTTAAAATTTTCTTCAGCTGAAAATGTAATCCTTTTTCAGCAAGTTTTTTAATTGTTAAGATCTGAAAATTATTTATTATTTTTTTCATTTAACCATTATTTTTTGTTTTACAGTTCTTTACAGTTAAATAATTAATCAAGCCATATATTCGTTTAATTTTCTCTTTTTTTCATAAATGAAATCCGTAAATGTTTTTTGAAAAATGATTAATTTTACATGGAAGTATAATGTAATAGTACAGTTTTGACAATTTTTCCCACATTTGAAACAATGAAATCATTGTATTTTTTTAAATAGCCTAAATTATGAACACAAAAATAACAACAAATTAACTTACTTTCTATTTCCCACAAGATAATTTTTGGAAGATGTACAGTAGATCCTATATTCTCTCTCTCTCTCTCTCTGTTTATCTATCTATCCATCTCTATCTATCTGATATAAAATTGAAGTTAAAGAAATCCTGCATTCTGTACATCTTAAATTTCACATTTATCTTTTCTTTTAAGTATTTTTAAAATTAAGGAAATTTGAAAAAGATAAGAATCATTTTTTCCTATTCATCCTGCTACAAATTTAGGTACATAAAATATATACAGATCTACCAGTACAATATACATACATAATATCACAGCTCTGTAATCAAACCATTTTGTTTAATCTGATAGAAAAGTATAAAAACTTGAAACTTGGAAAATTAAGTTTAATGACTAAATTTTTATTTATTTTTTTAAAAAAATTATTCTTTTTACAGAATGTTCCTATTTCATACATTGGACTTTCATTTTAAATAAAGACTTCATTCGTGATTTTTTTTATTTTTCACAGAGCCTTATGTGTCTCTTTTGGGGGAGATTTGGACTATTCCCTTTAATTCCGCATTATCAGCCTAATAAGCAGAAAAATGACAGAAAAATACTCTAATATAAAACCAGATGTTTCTTAATATCTAGGAGATTAGCTATTCTATCATTAAATACCACTGTTTCATTTTACACCAAAACCTATTGTTATTTTGAAAAATTCTGATATTTTTGGTCAGTATTTTTTCCCAACTGTGAAATTGAAAAACATTTTTTAGCTTTGAGTCTTTCTACCCAAATACTTTGTGATAGTTTGGGTGAATATAATTCAGTAATTAAAGATTAAACTGCATTCAAAACAACTATAGGCATAATAATTCTTAATTTCTTAGAATTTCTTTAAAGTAAATACATTACGTTTTAGTAAATATATTTCGGAAAAATATCATATAAGAAAATTTAGAGCCTCGTTTCATCATTTAATGAACAATAACAACATTATATATCAGTATATCATATAAAAAAAATTATAGTACATTTCGAATTGGAACAAAATCTGGAGAATAAAGCGTGTCAAATCAGTTTTCGTTAAAATTACAAGGCTCGTCACCAATAGCTATCAAATTGCTTCGAAGTGCGATATTAATAAAATAAATAACAAATCAACAGAAATTACTGCAAACAGAAATTACTGAAAAATCTGCTTACATTTTTAAAGGACAAATCTTTGTTGATATTCACATTTTTTTTATTGCTGAGAGCGTAATTACTGTCAGATTTCGAAGCGGTTTTCTTTTAAAAGTTTGTAACATTCTATATTAATTTTTAAAAATGTTTTTAAAAAATTAAATTTTTAAACATCCAGAGGTACTATCCCCTTTTAATAAAATCTAACATTCCACATTAATTTTAAGAAATGTTCTTAAAAAAATTATATTTTAAATCCCCAAAGGTACTATTCCCTTTTGATAAAATCTGTTTGACGAAAAAGTTTCACTACTAATACAATATAAATAAAATGTATTTTGTGACGGATATTTTCTAAAGTATCTAAAGCGTTGTCGTAAAAAAATTTCTTGAGAAATATTTGATCGATTATTTACTAACATCTTCCTTAAAAGAAACACTGGGGTTCTCTTGACAGACCTCATAACTTTAAACCATGGTCAAGTTATGAGGATAATAAACGAGTTGATAACACCAACTCTAATTAATATCAACACAGTTTTTTTTTATTCTGGTACTTCCTTCCTTTCTCAGTGACACGACAGCCCAGGGTGGGTCTCGGCCTTCTCAAGAAGCCTTTTCCAGGCCAGCCTTCTTATTGATAGTGTTCTCTAGTTCTTAATTCTCAAAACTAGGAGATATTTTTCTAGGCCATTAATCCATCTCAGATTTGGCCTGCTCTTTCTTCGTGTGCCAATTGGTTGAGCATTGAAGACTTTTTTAATGGTGCGTTAATTCTGATAACGTGACCTTCCCATTTAATTCTTTGTATTTTAATGAAGTTAACAATTTCAGATTCTTTATATGATTCATAAAGCTCTAAATTTGATCTTCTTCGCCATGTTCCATTTCCCTGAATTCCTAAAAAGTGAATCTTAAAATCTTCCTTTCGTAGATACTTAACATGTTCTTATCTGTTCGAGGCATGGACCAAGTTTCACATGCATAAGATAATACTGATCTTAAAAGACTTTTATACAATAGAACCTTTGTTTTTCTCTTTATTAAAAATTGATTTAATATATTTTCGTATCCCATAAAGACATCTATTAGCCATAGTTATTCTCTTTTGGATTTCAGTAGTACAATCGTTTCTATTGTTAATTTCCGAACTTAAATAAGTGAAGCTGTCTCAGCAACTTCAAAACTATACTCTTCAATTGTAAAACTCTGGTACTACAAAATTATATAACTCGCGTAATTAAAATTACTTTGTAACTCGAGTGTTAGGTTATTTTGGTGAGTTATAAGCTATAAATTATTTCACAAAGGAACACGCTAGCATTTTCGAGTTATAGCAATTCAAGGGCCATATAAATTTTTCAAAAACCGCATAAAAATTTGACGGATTTCTATTGTTGTAAAAAAAAATCATGTAAAACCATTCAATTTCTCTCATATGTTTACTATTCTATAATAAAGAGAGTACAAGAATCTATTGCAAAATAATTCAATGCTTCCACTCATCATAAGACTTTAAACTTCAATCAAGAAAGGATGATGTGGCTATCCAAATATGATGGTGTGGCACATGTATTTTTATGAAATCTTTGAATTAAGTAAAAAAAAATTGCTTATATTTTCAGATTTTCATCTCATTATTTAATACAACTATTAAAAAATTAACCAGAAATAAAATTTTAATTATATATATACTCTTTTCTAAGGTATATAGACTCTAGAACAGCGATACTCAACCTGCGGCCCACTGGGCCTTTTTAAGTTGCCCGGTCATGGCCCATTGCTCTGAAAAATTCATTTATTTATAAAAATTTAGTGGTAAATTCTTTGTTAAAAAATCAAATATATCAAGTTTGATTTTTGCTGTCGATGTCGTATGGGTGCGAATTGATATTTTTTTTCTGATTAGTGATAATATACAAGAGTGAAGTAGCAACCATCTTACGAGTGGAACTAATTTTTAACTATCTTTCGCGTATCTTTCAACCGAAAAATATTCGAAGAAAATAGGTCAGACGATTGGGAAGTTTACTATTCTGTAGTGAAAACCAAGAATGGACCAGTAATTGTTTGGTTTGTCACGAAAGGGTTGTATTTAAAAAATACCAATAAACAGGAATCACGCGTCCAATGACACTTTTCCTCGAAGATCTCTTTCAAGAGGTGATAAATAGGCTTTCTTGAATAATCTTTACAGCAGCAAAAAAGTGTTTTCTCAGTGGTAACGTCACAGTGGTAACAAAGGCACCCTATGAAATTTGTTGCATTATTGGTAAGCATTTGAAAGGGTAAGTTTGCTGATGCAGAAATTATGAAGGAGTGATTATCAAAGGCTTCCAAATTGGAAAAATTCAGTGACATATATAAAAAATATTAAAAATAATTAAAAAAAAGCAAAATAGGAGTTTTAATATTTTGATCAATTTTCCACATTTTAAATTTTCTATTATTTTGGTCTTTAAGCATCCCCCCCCCCTCTTTCCTCCAGTGTTCCTCATGTTGCGCCCGCGTGAAAAAGTTAACATGTGTATGTGGCCAGGCAGAAAAAAAGGTTGAGTACCCCTGCTCTAGAAAAATGTATGTTTTAGCAAAACAGAAAAGCATACAAACACCAGTTTACAATTTTTTTTATTCGAATTTACAGAAATATTTAGGAAAAATAACAATTTGTATTTCAGTTACATAACAAAATGGAAATATTAGGTATCTCAAGAGTTTAGGGAACGTATGACATTTCAACAAAAGGTACTCAATGCAATGTTTTTAATGGTTTTAAGTCTTTACATTTTTTTATTATGACATCGTATACTTATTTTTCCATCGACATAATTAAGGCTTGTAATATCTCTAGCTCCAAGTTGTACCATGCACTTTCTATGGCTATTATCAAAGAATTTAGTAAGCAAAACTGCCTTACTTTCTCATGCACCTTCCGAGACATAATGGCCCACACATTCTCATCTGTGTTTAGATTAGGACTCATTGGTGTCTACTCAGAAATAGTCATATTTTTCAAGTTTAAATAATTTTCTGAGCATTGAAGGTGTGTATGGGAACATTTTCAAACAATTTCCGATTTCGCCCCCTATGTTTTTTAAAAAATGGCATAAGAGGATTTTCTAGTATTTCTATATATATATATATATATATATATATTTCGACCATCTAAAAAGGCCAAACTCACTTGACCGAAAGCCACCCTCACCGTTACAAATTCACTACTATTTTGCCTACTGAAACGGCTTCGGGGCTCTTCCCGTAAATTGTTCCAATATTATGTATTGCAACAATCGAGGCTCCAACTTTTTTCATTACTAAAAATAAAAGTCACTCATTTATCACCATATAACACATGATTATGAGACTATTATAATTTCGTACTAATGTGAAGTTTTGAGTTGAGTTGAGTTGAGTTTGGTGTTTTATGGCGCAAGAGCTAGTTTTGGCTATACTGCGCCAAACATTCATAGGTCTGTGGTCTGGACGGGAAAAGAAGACAAGAAGAAATTGGATGACAAGATGGAGGGTCGAAAATAGAGAAGGATCACTGGGGTACCCCAGGGTCGTGACACCCGTGTTTATCAAAGATAGTGAAGTTTTGAGAGTGGTAATGGGTGAATCCTTTTTGTGGATGGATCTATTACAAGATTCCATAATTCGTATATCAGCAGTGTTCTTGAAAATTTGGAGCCTAGAAACCTTATTAATTTCGTGAACCCAAATTTTGTAACTTGAAACCATTCCTTGTATTGGTCTATCAATGCGAATACCCATCACACGTGGTCTTCCCGTACAAGGGTTTTAGTACGAGGATGTCTTATAAGATAATGCACGTTAAATCACTTTTAGAATGATTTAAATGTTCTGATTTTTTCTTAACAGAGTTGTAGCACTTCATATTCAGAATTTCACTCACTTTTTCAATGAGTTCTGTGAAACTTAATGCATCTCGATTCGCAGAACAAACGACCGCTTTCTTTTTCTTACACTGTATTCATTAGGCTCTAAATTGAATTGACGTCATGATTACCGACAGAAAATTTATATAAAATTGTATATATTTATTTATAACTTTTGGGACAAATTATTTCCATTTATTCTACAATTTAAAAAATGGTATGAAATATACGAGGCAGAATTGTTTTGTTTTTCAATGCAATATACTTGATATATCTACACCAGTGGCGCACACAGAAATTTTTCAAGTGGGGTCCAGGGTCTAAAGTCCACCATTCTCATATCATACTCCTATACGCCGCCCAATATATTCTTTGATTTTGTAGATTTGGGGGAGCAAAAAAAACAGTAAAAAATTTATTATTGAATAAATACTTAGCATTAATTAATAAAACAAATTATTAGTAACAAGAACTTAATTAAATTTTAAATACTATTTATACATAGGATTATAATCAATCGGAAAAAAACCAAAGGCTATGGGGGGCCAGACAAGAGCCCCCTTCCCCTTATGTGTGCCACTGATCTACACAGTAAGTCGCATTGAATTGCATCATATACAATAAAAACATAGACAAAATACAAGATTCTATAAATTTTTGGAACAGAGTGTATGTGTGCCGGTCAAATCAATCACCAATTCTATTCATTTCTATTTAGATATTTATTTTCTATTTGTATTTTAACAACATTTTCTTTTAATTAAATAACACATAATTAAGTTTCATAAATGTGTGGGTTCTTAACATGCACCTTGATGTATAAACCTGAATTTTCTTACAATTAAATACAAAAGTTCTGAGAAAGATATTGTTATGAATTTTGACATTAATTTTTCTATTTACGAATTTACATAAAATTCTTGAGACTTTGCTTTTCAATGATAATTGAGGACTATAACAAAATTTAATCCCAAATAAAATTTCAATTAAAAGAGTTTATATGTGACATGTATTTAGATTTTTTTTAAAAAATAGGGGTATTCTCAGTCATTTCTAAAATATAAGTTTGTGTAAATTGTGCAAGTGTGAAGCTCTAAAAAACAGGTCATCATTATCAGACTACTGTGGCACCCCCCCGGGGGGGGGGGGCCCCCACGGATCCACCCTCACCCCATTGCCCTTAATTTTTTTTTCAATTGACTATAATCCTATGTATATGGTACATAAAATTTATAATTAAGTATTTGTTATTAATAATTTATTTTTTTAATTAATGCTAGTTATTTGTTCAATAATTTACTTTTTACTGGCTTTTGCTCCCGACAATCGACACAATTAAAAGAATGTGTTTGGCGGCGTATTGGGGAGTGATACGAGAAGAATGGACTTTCACCCCTTCTATATTCCCCTTCCTTTCCTTGGAAAAAGTCCTGTGTGTGCCACTGTCAGGATGCTTTGATATCATTCAAAACTATGATTATAGAAATCTCTCAGTGACTTTATAAAAACCTTCCTTTCCCTTTATACTGCAAATTCTAACTGTATTCTGCAGAAATTAAGATAACTTCTTTAAAATAATAGTTCAGTGATTTTTATTCAACTGTAAAATAAATATTATTTCTTTTATTTAATTCTTCAGAACTATTTCGAAAATTTTTATTAATTATAGTTTGACTATATAAAGACAACATAGAAGAAAAAATCACACATTTCCGTTTAAAAAATAAACCATAAATATTAATATAGTAAAATATGCTTCCTGAAAGCTAGTAATAAAAATTTATATGGTAAGAAATTCGTGAAACTTTAGAAAAAGGTTTCGAAATTCTATTAAAAGGTAAGCTTCAAAAACTAATGTTTTTTTACTAAATAATGAATGAAGTGTAACATTATTAAGCCAAATTTAAAACTTTATCATGAATTTTCAAAAAACAAAAAAAAAGAAACTTTGTATCAAGAACAATAATTTAACTTTGGTTAAAACAATGGCTAAGACCTTATATATATGTGTGCGAAAACAAAATTTGGGTTTATATACAAGTCAAAAATAATGCAACTACTCTCGTGTTTGGGTTGAAATAAAAACTAAATGAAATATAGTATATTGAATCACTTAATTATATTTTGTACAAATTTATGAATTTTCAAAAGCGAACACAATTTTTAAGACAAAATGTCAAAGCATTTTTAACTCGTACCCATTATTAAATATTTTTCTAAATTTTACTTCTATAGAATGTGATCATCAACTCTTCATTACAAATTTAACTATGAATGTACTGAGAAAGAAAAAGCAAAATATTTCTTCCTTTCATTATATTTAACCATTCACTAATACTAATATTAATAAAAATAGAGAATAATTTCTCTCATCCAAACATTTTCAAATAATAGATTATTTGAGATATGAACCAGGTATAAGAAAATTTAAGTCATCTCTCCTTATTTTAGATTGTCCAGCAATTTATAAATTGTTCTGTCAAGTGCTTTATTCTGAATAGCCGATAGAACAGTTTTGTAAGATTTCGAGGAATATTTAATTAACGAAATGTTTTCGAGCTTTAAGTATTATCAAGATAAGCAGGCGTTCAACTGTCACGAATTTTCAGTTCGTTAAAAGTTTGCATAAGGTTGAGTAATTGGTTTTGAGATAGAACGCTCATTAATTTGAGCCTCTTCCTTCAATTTACGGATCGCACATTACCAGAGTTTGCTGTCAATTTTTTAAATTTACTTTATCTCATAGAACACACTTTAGGGTATTATGGGCTTTTTATGCAATAACCAACTTGCAACTTTTTAAATTAGTTAATGGTAACAGACTAGGTAATCAAAAGGAGCTAACAATTAATCGAAACGATTTTTAAAAAGTTATTTTAGACAATTTCGTAAGGAGTACTGAATATATTATAAAATGAATAATTGCTCACTGTCTAATTGATAAAAATCTGTTTTGATTAATATAGATAAAGTATAATCTAAAGGAATTATATATATATATATAAATAAACTTTATTTTATAACATTGTAATTAATACAAAAGCAGTACTTTTCACAAAAACAAATTCTCTTAATTAAGTTTCAGCTCTTTGTTTGACCAGATAGTATATGTGTTTATTTGATAGATATCTTTTCTTGGAAAACAAACTTCGTTTCGACAATTTAGCTAAAAAAAACTTATTCATAAGCGTTCACTTATATATTTATAATACAGGAGCGTAGCTACCGCCATATCAGTGATATCAATGATACTGGGCCCTTAAGCTACAGGGGCCCCAACATGTGTAACTATACTCTTACTTACAGGATTCTCATATCTAAAAAAGGACCTGAAAGGAATTTGGTTGCAGAGCCCACTCAGAACTAGCTACGCCAGTGTTATAATACCAAATTTTGAACAAATTAAAAAATTTTGCAATATAAGTACATGCATCTAATTTTGTGCTAATTATTTATGCTAGTATTTATGAGGAACTCTTGAGAATGATTAAGGCTGAGGAGATAGTAAATAAACTCAACAGTGATGAATTTTGTATCTGTTAATATACTTTTCAATTATCTTCAAAATTGTAAGTATAATGTGTATACTTTACGATGATGCCTAGATTTATATAATTTTTTAACAAAATGAATTTGATAAAATGCTTTTTTACAAGAATTATTTAAACTACAGCTTCTTATGAATTTCTTCAATTTTCAAGATGTTTAACATAAAATTTCTATTATTTAACTTTTAAGACCACATTTTTTTCTTAGAATTTCTAATGTTGCTTTTCAAATTAAGTTTTTATCGATTCTTTTGAAAAGTATTTAACGGTGGAGTAAAAAAATTTTTACTACACAAGTACATTTTTCAATAAACAAGCGACTCGGAAAAAAAAAATTCAATTTTTGCATTTAAATTTATTACAAACTTTTGCTGTTTTATTGAAATACATTAGCCTGCTTCAGGTATTTAGAATGCATTTAAATAGAAGCTATATGGGTGAGAGGCATATAGCATCAAATTAAATTCTTATGATTTACTAAAGTTTCATTTACAGCTAGCATTATTATGTATCTAAATCAAAATAGAAAATAGTACATTAATAGAAATTATTTTGTCATTGAAATCTGTACTGCGACTAATTTATTTTCTTGATTAAGGGAAAATAGAAGCAACGTGTTATATTAAAAATGAAGAAGCTTTTTTAAGGGGACATGGTACGATTTATAAAAAAAATCTTTGATTTAATGGTTTTTACAATTTTTTTGCTTGCAACCTATGTATATGTATAACATACACAGTTCCTGTATTTAAAATATTACAAAAAGCTAACTAATTACTTATAAATTTAAGAATTCGTAAAGGGATTGTTAAAAGCTACTTTCCAACAATAATTGCAGCACACACAGGAAATTTGATTTCAAGTATTTCCAACTATGTATAATAAAAATTAATATGGGTTTTACGATAACAGGATGTATAATTGCAAAATACTTTTTTTTTTATCAGTGCTTGTTGAAAATCCCTTAAAAAAGATATAAATTCTAAATTAAACTATTTTTTTTTTAAAAAAAAAAAAAACGTATTGTTTCGATTTAAAAATGCATAACAACTTTTTTTTACATGTATTAATAGCAGTAGTAAGCAAAAATATCAAAGCATTTGGCGTAATAGAAAAAATACTTTAGCATTATAAATAAAGATAAACTAGTTATTTTTTCTTTCTGAGAAAAATCGGCTTAAACCTTATATTTATCATTAAATTATCATAATTCTGGATTTTCATTCAAATTCTGTGAGACTATAGAAAATTAAATTAAGAATAATTTAGGGTACAAAAAAACCCCCATTTTTTAATTTTCGACAAATTTTTGCCATTTGAATCTTAATGTGTCTCCTGAAATTTTATTCCGGAGGGCTCGTTTGATGGGCTTGGGGATTATTTACAGTTTTGTGGCAATAAACTATACTACTCTTTGATTTGTAATAGTAGCTTTTGTAGTATGAAATCTGGTTTGTTAGAATGAAAAATCGGGAATATTAGTAGTGTATTTTCCTGTAAGGTATTTATACATAGGATTAATATTATTGTTATATGTCAGTTAAAGAACTAATAAATTTCTTGCACAAACAGTGATCCTTGCACCATCAGTGTATAAAAGGATTAATGTTCATTGAATTGTTGTGTGCAATTATATTGTAGATGATGCAGTTGGAAAACCTTTTTTGCATTGGTTTTCTCCTTATGCTTGAAAATGTTAAAGCTTCAAATCATATTAAAAATTGTAAAAAAGTAAATTAGGAACTTCACAAATGATTATTACATTTTTAACTTTTCTAGAAAAAAGTTTTCGGTTATATAATGCTACTAAAACAGCCTTAAAATAAGTGGTGATTTAAAGTTTATTCAAAACTGTGCAACTTAACTCTTTCAAAGTCGAATAAAAAGTGTACTTTTAAACACCCTTTATTTTTTAAAACATAAGTCATAAAGGAAAAATAGTATTTTAAGAAACTCAATACAAACATATGCAAATTACTAAAATTAACCTTAAAAGGGTAATATTTTGCATTATCTTAGTTGAAGAACTTTAAAATAAAGGAAACTTTTTCAAATTTCAGGAAAAAAGAAAGCAACATTAAAAGTGGTAGGTAGAGTACTCTGAAATATTTATTTGATGATAAATAAAAAATAAAAAATAGTTGTACTTCTTCTGAAGCAAACACAAGTTTTTCTAGATAAAAAAAGAACCTTCACGCATTTTTAAGTATCACTAAAGGTTTTTGTGTAAATAATTAATCTGAAAATATTCTTGTAATCATGAATCTAGAATAATTTTCTATATTTTTTTCTGTTTTGCAGATAAAAAATATACACCTTTTGAAATATACACAAATACTTAAAAAATATCTTTTACAAATGTAAGATGGGAAAAAAATACTATTACTTTTTTTTTCAAATCAAACGCAATGAATCGTAACATTTATTCTGAATTGTTTGTGTCATTGTAATTGAAATAGCATAATAAATGTCCAATGAAGTATGAAGCGACTTAAACAACGCCATCATAATAAAAATTATCTCCACGCATCGTCACTGAGCGATATATCACGTCAGCAAAGGGACACATTATGCATTGAATTTGTTATTTAAGTCGGCTACGACCATTTCTCTGTAACTGATCCCGCCATTCTGGAAACCACAACAAACTTCTGATATTCAATTCGAGCAGCCTCTTTCTCATTGTTTCAGTTGTGGAGCTTTGTGAAAGGAATAATTATTTTCCTTTATAGTCTGTCTCTGTATAGAAAGGAATTCTACGGTAGCCATTTTTGCGATTAAGACATAGCCAATAGTCTCTTGGAGACCTTTTGCCGATGTCTCGAGGCGGAATTTATGAGTCTTTCTATCGCAGCGTAGCTTGTTAATCGGTGAGCCTACGGTCATTGTTTTGAGAAACTTGAGTGCCAGCCGCTCCAGAAATGCCGAAATCCACGGAAAGCTATATTGAAATATTACTTATCTTCCCTTTACCCAAAGACCTTGAGATTGTTTAACACTTTCTCGAAGCGGTTCATTCAAACTATTTTTCGATTTTAATTTTCAAGGCTCACTTTTCCACATTGTGAAACGAATTAAAATATTTATTGGTCGCCTAGTTGCTATTTGTTTTCTCCCCAGTCACGGGCGTCAATTAAGTATTCCAATCAAGTCTCTGAAATCAACATAGAAAATTTGCTTTTATTCACAGATCAGTAAAAAAGAACGTGTGTTTTTCATTATCCTTTCCTTTTTTTCTTTTTTTTTTATTGATATCTTATTATTTTCAAGATTATATTTCTTTTGAAACGCGGGTTAGAGATAGCAAAATTTAATTTTTCATAATAAAACAGTCAAAATATTTTAATTTTAATCTAACATCGGTAAAAGTTTTTATTTCCTCATTTATTCTCTGTATTGCTATTTTCCCTTTAAGAAGTATTTATTTTTCATGCTCGTATCAATCGCTATTTTTCTGTGTAAAAGTTACTGGGTTTCTCTTCAATTGCAAAAAATGGGCATATTCATACGGTAAAAAAAACCTAGCTAAAAAATCACAATTACCCTCATTTTACCAAATATATTTTATGCGGCATATGTTCTAGGTTTAGGACTAACATTTCAGAAGATTGATTTTTTTTAAGTATTCTGTATAAGCCAAGGGTCTGTGAATCGTGGCTTGCTAGTGACATGTGGCTCTTTCCATTACGAATCTTCAAATTTCTGCCTCTAGGTATTATTTTAAAAAAATGTAAAATAAAAAGAATGTATGATTTACAAAAGAAAAAAACAGCCAAAGTCATTTTTAATTCCTTGGTTTAAGATGAAATTCCAGAATAAAGCACTTAAAGTATTATAGAGGGTACGAAAATATTTTTGCAACGCTTTAAAGCTTAATTCTCAACATTAGGATAATGTGACAATGGTTGTGTTTTGCACTGATTTACGAAAATAAAAAATATCATGTATAGCTCTTAGTATTTGAAGGAATAGGAAATCTTTCTTTTTGTAAGACTTTATTTAAACGTTATAAAAAATATTAATTTGAGATAGTCTTGGCTGTGACTGCTATTGCCTCCCCTCCCCATTCCTGAGCACGTGTATGTATATACTATATGACCAGTAGCGCTCACACAGAAATTTTCATGGGGGGGGGGGGGGATTGCGGCCCAGGGTCGAAAGTCTACCTTCTTGTATCATGCTCCTTTTGATTTTGTTGGTTTCCGAGAACAAAAAAAAACAGTAAAAAACTAATTATTGAATAAATAATTAGCATTAATTAATGAAATAAATTATTAATAACAAATACTTAAATTTTACGTACTGTATACTAAGAATTATAATCAATCGGAAAAAAAATCAAGGGCTTTGGGGGGTGTCTGGACCTCTAGGACTCCCATCCCTCCCCCTTGTGTGCGCCACTTTATATGGCTTTTTGATACCTTAATTATTTTGATTCACTAAACTACTTGACTTTTCTATCTCGAAAGTTTGCCGGTCCCTGGTATAGCCAATTCAATCGAATAATTATACTTTGAGCTACCTAAAAGAAAAGGTAGATTTAATTTTTTGTGCACTTACGAGTATTTTAACATCCGAATAAAATGACTTTGAAAATGTTCCGCTCCCAAAACTTCCTTTTAATTGAAGGAAATGTCAGAATATATTTGGAATTCATGTTATCAATTAGCAATTTTATTTTAAGGCATCCATTAGATCTATTTAAGTCCATTTTAAATCATAGCAGCTGCAGCACAAAGTATTTTAAAACGTGGCTTTCATTAGTCTTTTAGGCAATTTAGAATTATCGAAATGCCCAGAAATAGCATTTTTAAGCACATGAACGCATTAAAATATAATATGTAATTTTGTCTAAGCTTCAAATAAACAGTTCAAGGAAAATGTAAGCCCCACTTACAGAATTTAGTCTTTTGAAATAAAATAAGGTGAAGAATTATATCTAAAATGTCCTACATTCATTTTTAAAATACCGACATATCCAAAAAAAACTGAAGAAAATTTTTCATCATCTAAGAATTAGTAATGATTTTCCGTAAGAATTAAATTATTACTATTCACCAAGAATGTCAAAGTAACGCATTCATCTTGGTATTTCAAGAAATTATTCTCAGTTTTTAAGCAAAAATTAATACTTCTATTCCGATTCTGGAATATTTTTAGTAATTTATTAATTATTAGCAAATACTTTTCATAAAAGTGTATACTAAATTATTCACTCAGTAAATCGAAACAAATTACTGAGTGACCAATTTCAGTTTTGTATCTTAATGCTCAAATGTGCATTCTTTCTTTTAGTTCGAAATGCGGATTATTTATTGATCATATTTTGGTGATTTCTCTAGTCCAATTCTTTAAAAAAAAATGGGAGCATTTAAATTAAGAAGACTTGTTTACATTTCTAAGATATTGTTATTCTCAAAATTGTACTTGATTGTACACGATATATAAGTACTTTATAAACAATATCATTTTTAAGAATATATATATATATATACAAAGTGTGTGTAATTAAAATGAGGGGGTAGAGAAATTAAAAGTGGGGATAGAGGAATCACCAAAACAAACAAAATTCCCAATTTAATTTGGACAATCCCTGAGTTGCCAAAAGTATCCTTCTGTGTCTCCGAGCTGCCTCTCAAATTCAAATGCTATAAAAAATTGACTCTAACCCAGATCAAAAGAAAATCAATCTATTTTAATCTCTTCTCAAATCACACAGAAGCAGTAGATCAATTGAAACGTTACTAAAACCAAGTGTCTGCAAAGATAATTAAAACAAAAAAGTTCCGTCATGTTCACGTTTTACATGACTTTTCTTTCAACAGCTGTTTGACACTAGAGGTGGTACAATATCTGAATGTTAAAAAAGCTAATATGTACTGAATGTGCGATTGCCAATGGTTGTGATGGGCTCAAAACATGACCACCTACATCTCCTGATCTGCCCTGCCTGTACTTTTTTACCGCTGGGAACAGTTAAGAAAAACCCGGGTATGAGACATTTGTTCAGTCGAGAAGGAAAGGCCTTAGAATTAACGTTGCAACTGCTGATGTTTATGAAATGCAGAGAATCTTTTATTATATGATGGGCACTGTCGCATGTGTCATACCTGCATCGCAACTGATGGTTGTTCATTTGAGCAATTGCTTTAACTATACGGTTAGCAATTATTTTCCATTAAACATGCAACTTCTTTTCCCTTTTGACCGTTAATTCGTCCTGTAAATATTATGTGATTGCCTTCCAACCACAAATTGTATTTGAATTTTCGTTTTGGTGACCTCTATCCTCACTTCCAGTTTTGACCATAATTTCAGCATCACATATGTATGTTGATTATGTTTGTGAATATACATCTTTATTTTCATAATTCTTAATGTTATAAATTTCGTGATAGTTTTAATTAATATTATGTTATAATGGTACTTTTCTGCCTTGCTACTTTGAATTTGCTTACAGGTTACTGAAATGAACTATAACTTGTTTGTTGTTTTTTTTATTTGATTTGATTGAAACTGTGGTCTATGCATTTTCAAATGCATCAGGTAAATGTCTTCGATGTTCAATAATGCATTTAGAAGATCTATATATAATATAAAATATCTATTAAAATTTTTACTTAATTTCTCTCAGTACTATAAGCAGAAATGAAAAGTTCTCTTGCTGCTAGAATTGGATTTAAACTCCCTAAAAGCTGTCCTCAACCTGCTATATTTACAGCTGAAGCATACATCCTGATTTTTTTTTTATCTCGAGTGTATAAATGTGTAGTTTAAATATAAATAATAAAGTTAAAATTTTGATGCTAAATTGATTTTTTCTTACCCAGCCATCGACTTTTTCTCTGTAATATATTGCTCTTAATAATGAATTTTATTTATAACGGAAGTGTCAAAATTAAGTTAGAAAGACATGACTAAATGTACATTTTGTCTATACTTTTCTACATAACACTATAAATAAACATATAAAGCAAAAAAAATATCCAATCGTTAGAATATAAAAAAGATAATTGTTTTGAGTTGAACAAAATGAGCCAAATACAATGAAATTTTGGAAATTTATAATAATAATTGCACTTTCCTTTATGAATTCTAAAGCTCTCTTTAAAAAAACTCTTTTCACGATCTCACCAAAATTCTCCTGATTACAGGAAGAATTTTTAACTATCTAATACACTCCAAAAATATATGTATAAATTTATTTTAAAAAATTACTTCCTGTGTTCATTAATAACTTTAAAAAAGATAAGATTTATGATTTTTAAATTTGAAATCAAATTGCAAAAACTTACAATTTTTGCAAGCAAAAATAACTTGAATTAAAATAACAAAAAATATTTTTATAAAGAGGCCATTTTTTAATACTTTGTGATTTTTCCATAATGTTTAATTTATTCCATATATTTTGTCTTAATATGATTTAATGCAATAAACATTTATGCAAAAATTTCTATTGATAATATTATTCCCTACACAATTATTGCCGTTAGAAAGAAAATATTTTAGGAGTTTTCATGAAAATTTATTATACTCATAATCTTTTTAATTAAATATCAAATTCTATGATACCTTTACTTCAATTGGATGCAATAATGTAAAAACTGATTCAACTTTTTAATGTTTTTTTGGTCAAGTTTGAAAGGATTTAAAGAAAAATTTTATCAGTTTTTCTTGAATGCATCCTTTATAGTTTTGCATGAATGTTTCCAAAGAATTAAAACCACCAAACAATATATGTTAATTAAAATCAAAATATTTATAGGTAAGTACCTATAAATTAAAATGTCCTCATGCAGGGGGAAAAAACATATTTTTTTCATTTTTAAAGTTAAATATTTATGCTTGAAATTTCAAAGAAAAATTAAAAGCGTATTAGAAATTTCAGAAATTTAGTTACAGGATGGAGGGTAGCAAATAGCTTGATGTATTTCTTAAGTACTATTCTGTCAAAACGTTTTAATATATTTAAATACAGTGCTTTTGAAAAACTTTGCAAAACATATTTGTTGCTACTTTGTTCATTTGTTTATTTCTAAATGCAAGATGTGTGTATTTTAGTTCGAGCTGTTATGCTTAACTAATATTTGAGTTCATTAAAAATGATTTTCTAATGCATTTTTATTTTTTTAACAATCAAACACTTATGAAATTATTAAATATTAGCTCTTTCCCAGTAATTAAATGTTTTCTTGCTAAAGTTTTTTTAATCACTCATTTAATATTTTTTGTCGTGTAGAATACTTATTTCAAAAAATTCGATAGCTACATAGTTCTACTTTCATTCGAATATTTAACAATTAACTATGCAACTAGCCTACAATATTTTGGAATCAAAGTTAAATCAAAACAAAAATAAAATTTGTTTCCAAATACCATATAAAAAAAATTTAAAATGCATTGAAAAATTGTCTAATGTTGGCAATCTATGCATATGCTACTAGTGGAAATAATGGTAAAATATTTTTAAAGCATTTATACATATGTAGTATATTAATTTTAATCATAACAGAAAACTTTCTATGTAAATTTCTTCATTCGGGAAACAAAACTACTTTAATCAGTTTTCAAACTTTTGATAGCGTAAAATTAAGAAGAAAGAAAAAGTTTTTTTTTAACATTTTTTGATACCTAATTTATTTTTCCTTTAAGACAGCATTTCTTGGAGAACTCATGAGGCCTTCATCTATAGGATTATGTTTACTTTTATTTTATTATGTGAATTTTCTTTACAGAAGACAAAAATAAATAAAAAATAAGCAATAATAGCTTATTTTGCTGCCTTGAACTTAAGGTATCCGACTACGTTCGGAACCGTGATTTTGCAAAAGCGCATAAATGCATAATTTTAATGATATTTAATGTCACTTAGATTAGAATACATGTATAAAATTGTTTTGACATTTTGACAAAAAAAAATTTAAATACAATATTTCGGCAAAGAATTAACTTAGAATAACCTTTTTTCAAAATGTTCTCCTTTTGTGAAAAAAGCTTCTATTATAATAATATTTTGCTTGTATATAGCTCAGACCTCTGCACTGAGGCTCAACTATAATTTTTGAAAAATTCTCATTATATTCAGAGTTACCACCCATTAAAATAATTATCGGCGTTTTTTTCTTAAAATTTCTCCCTTCTGTCGTCGTAAAACATGGATAAACCCATTTCTAAGTTATATATTTCAAAAATTCTAGTTGAGCCTCTGTACAGAGGTCTGAGCTATATACAGGCAAAATATTATTATAATAGAAGTATTTTTCACAAAAGGAGACTATTTTGAAAATGGGTCCTTCTATGTTCATTTTTTGTCGAAATATTGTACTTAAATAATTTTTTATTGCAATGCTATTCTTAATACAATTTTATATACATTTTCTAATCTAAGTGACACTAAATATCATAAATATTATCCATTTACACGCTTTTGCAAAATCACGGTTCCAAACGTAGTCGGATACTTTAAATTCTACAGTGACTATCTGCTATTTCAAATTTATCCGTTTTTATAACATATAAACTTGATAAAAAAATACTAACAACCACAGTTTTAAGAAACGAAATTTTATTATCCAAATTATGAAGTATGCAACTTTAGGCTTCATGTTTAGACTTTTTTTCCACTTCTGGGCAACTTTTCTCTTTTTTAATCTATGAATCCTTCACAAACACTAAATGCTTAAAAATTATTAAAATTGGCATTTGTATTTACTATTCATTGATTGAGGAAGTCAGTATTTATGAGCGGTATTGACTTTCCCTAATCGGGATTTAAATTATAAGTTTCAATATATACGTTTTCTCTCTCTCTCATGCGATTTACTGCACATTTTTTTTTTCAATATTACCACTCTATTTCATTGAAGTATTCAACTTAACATTTTCTCAGCTTCTAAAACTCAACTATTATGCAAATATTAAATGCGTTTTTATTTTTTTTTAACCTGTTACACACATTTATTTACAAACGCGTGTACACTATAACAATATTTTAGAAGGAATCCCATTACTCACTATGGTTAATAATGTAGTATGACAAAAGGGCCTAATATATTATACAAAAAAATAAAACAAGTTTTTGAAAAAAGTATTGTTTCTATATTGTTATTGAATAATTATTAGAGAATGTCAAAAATTCAACTTACTCTCTTTTCAAAAGACAAGTAAGTATCTTGAAATCCTGATAAAGTAATTTAAAAGCATTAGAATAATATACTTTAGTAAATAATAATTGATAGAATGTCTCCATGTATATCAAGGAAAGGATAGACAGAAAAAGCAATCCCTGTCCTAGTAAAATTCCTGTTTATTTATTCTAATACAGTACCAAGTATAAATTTTAAATTTATACTTTTATTTATACTTTTTAATTGAAAATAAATAAAACATCTAAATTATGTATCCCCCCCCCCCGCACGATTTAATCATTATAACTAAGCTAATCTGCAGATATTTTGAGATTAAACATTGTAAATTCTTAAGACAATTTTATTGTTACACTTTTGTAATGGGATTATTAATTTATTCCAGTTTTTAGGTAAAAAAATTAAGCATTTTTGTCATTTCTAAAAGATTTGCCTTCTGGTGTATTTATTGCCTTATAAATTAACCTAGAGTATTAAATAGTAATTTTGTCTGATTTTATTGGAAACGCAAATCATTTGCATTATAAAAAAGTTTTAATTTCAAAAATAGTAAGTCTTGTGTTCAAGTAACTAACAATGTTTTGGATGAAAAACTAAATAATACATTTTGTGTTTTTTTATTTAAACATCACTGCTGTTTAAAAGTTTTCTTACTGGCCATTATTCTCCATAAAAATAAATAACAGGATCATCCTACTCCCAAAACCACATTATTCATTTGCAATATATTTTTAACACTGTGTGTAATCTTCTAATACGTTACTTTCAGATTTTTTTTTTTTTTTAAAGATCTATTTGAGAGAATTAGAATTTTATTTGAAATCAACAGATATTAACGAAAAGAAGAAACTCTTCTTTTTCTTTCTCTCACTTAACAAAAAGAAAGAATTCTCCCCATTTCTACTCATTTCTACGGAAGTGATGAATACTGCCACCTGGTGTTGAAATAACCAACTACGTAATCTTCGAAAGTTTCTCAATGCACTCGAATTGGCAACTTTTTCAAAGACATGCGATTCCTATGCTTTTATACTTAGTTCAAAAATATTTTTGAAACCACTGATAACGTTTATTGTACAGTATTAAAATTAAAAATAATTAGTGTACAGAGATAACCTTTATAAGTTCAATGACCATCATATCATACTTATTGCTAAAAAACATGAGTGATTAACAAATTTCGAACGGAATTGTTCAAAATTCATAGTCAAGTTGTTTAATTTTTAACTTTTTAGTAATACTTCAAAAAGTGAAATATTTTGTGTTCAATCTCCAAAAAAATAATAATAATAATAAAAAATAAAAAACCCTTTTCAAATTCCCTACCTTAAAAATGTATTTAGTCAGTATAGAATATTTCTGATAACAAAATACGGCACTGAATATTTCAAACAGCAATTTCCAATAGATTGTCTTGATAACTCTGGTTAAATTTATTTAATACTGTTCCAGAAAGTTATTTCAAGAGCGAAGAAAAACTAAGTAGTTTTTTTTATTGAAACTGTTTGTATACTTATATTATAAAAGCATAAAACTGACTATTACTGACTTCTGCATTCAAAATAAATAAATAAACAGAGCATGAATAATTATCAACAAATCCAAAAACTTTTTTTCAACTGAAGAATTTTAGTTTTGTGGCAGTTCTTTGAAGAAAATTAGAAAAAAAATAATAATAATAATACAAATATATAATAATACAACCTTAATAAAAGCAATGTGCTAAAATACACATTGCTTTTATAATGAGGTTGTAAGTATACACACGCACACACACACTTATATATATATACAGAGAGAGAGAGAAAGAGAGAGATAGATAGATAGATAGATAGATAGATAGATAGGTATAGATATAGATATAGATAGATATATACAGCTATAATTATAAAAATATAAATGATATATAAATAAACTGTAGATCACTTGAAACATAAAAAAATTATTAGTTAATACTTAGTTAATTGTGTTATTAGTTTTGATTTTCAAGATCTTTAATTCTATTGATATTAAGGATATGATTAAAATACTGTTAAAATTTTATGAAAGTAATATACTTAAAAATAAATTTTATTCGTTAATTAGAGCCTAATTTTATGAGAGAATTTTATGCATGATATAATGGTAGGGTGTTATTATTATTAAGTTAAAGCTTATCAAAAAGTGGACCAGCAAATAATTATCTAACTCACATATATTCACACTATGTAAAATGTAAATATTTATTATCCAACTTTATATATATTACAATTCTTACAAATATTTTTAAATCGTAGCAGTAATAGTTCATTTTATTTGAGTTTAGGTATATTTCTTTCTCGCATGCGAAGAATACCTTGAAAAACATTAGGTACCATTCACAATTTAGTATATTTAACGGCTTCACTTGATATAATCAAATTAAAAGTTATTTTAATGTGAATTCAGCCTCTATTTATCTTATTATTATTGAACTGAATTAAGTGTAAAGTAAAATGCCAAATCTAAATTGTTTCGATATCAAAGGTTTTCTCTTCATTGTGGAAAATATCCTAACACGTTTTATGTCATTGCTTTTTTATCAAAGTATAATTAGCTTACATGAATGACTATCGGACTATCTTTCACCGTCCAGCACACCTTTAGATCCAAGGTCTAGAAGTGTCGACCGCCAATTCATATTGTATGTGTTTATGATTGCAAAAGGTCGAATTTTATTCCTAGTGTGGTACTTCCCATTCCCTCATCAGGATTCATTACATACAACCCGTCGACCCTTGTGGTGTAAAAGTTGTCGCCTTGATGATATCAATTAATCGATCTCCTTTACTGCAGCACTCCCTCCCCTCTATTGGACTTGAAAGGGCCGGATTTCAAGTCCAGGCTATGGAGTGGCTGCAGTATCTACAAAAGGGACAAAAAAGAAAGCAGTTATCCCTCCTCTGCTATTCTTGGTGGTGTTACACGGTCGAGCAGGCCCCTGAACGGGTTCCAAAAGCGGCCCTAATATAAGATGCCATGTGTTTATTTGCTCTTTAATGGCCAGCACGTTTTATGAAAACCATCTGTGTGACCCAATCTAATTAGCGGCGCAAGCGGCGAGCATCGATTTTCTTCATGCAACAGCAAAGGCAACTGAAATTCATTAGCAAACTCCCTCGCATCCTCTCGGATCAAAGGAGAACGTCTACGTGAACGTATTTGCAAATTCAATAATGACCGCAAATGCATTCGCAGGGAGGTGGTCTCCACGGGAGGTACTCCCGAGGTCCTGTCTCCACGATCGATGTGAAAGTTTGGTTCCTTTTAAAACTCCTCCCCACACATCTCCGACATAAATCACCCGTTCATCCCCTGGACTAAGGCTCCAAGGAAACTTCCCATTGGTCAGTAGCGTCCGAACTGGGTTCTTTGGTCGAATATGAAAAGGCCCCTCCCATCTGACCGGGGCCTCACCAATCCTTACTTTATCATCGGAGGGTACATTTTTGCCTGCTTTTCCCTGCACTTTCTTGTCCTAAAGGTTTCGGCCCGTGTGCGCATTGAAGCTGACCGAATCGATACAACCATTGATGCAAATTGCGTCAACTCTTTTTCCCATTTCCGGTCAAACTGGGATAACTACCTTTGAAAGTTTCGCCCCAGTAATGATTTGTTTGCAAAATGCTTGTTAATATTCGAACACCATCTAACTTGGCATGGCTTGCTAAAATTCTTTCGAAAAGTGTCATTATTAGTAGAAACTAACTTTGGCTCGAAGAATTGTTGTCCAACTCATTTGAGCACAAGTTAAAAGGATAAGTGTCGAGAAAATGTCCTTTTCTTGACAGTTCCCCTTTTTAATTGAGATTTTACCGAGAAAACCACCGAGGCTGTCCCCAAAAACTATTCTTCAAGAATTGTTATTGTAAGGTTTACTTTAAAAGGATTGCAACAAATCCGTGAGTCACTTGACCATTCCAACGCGCAGGGGGAAATTGAGGCAATTTAAGTTCAGAATCTTAACAACTAAGCATGTGCCCATTATTCCACTCCTTCCGGGGAAAGTGGGTAAACTTTGTAGGAATCCACCACCTGGACTTTTAATTAAGTTTGTTACGAGAAGGGTTTTAAACAGATAGGTTATATTGTTAAAAAAACTAAAATCTTTCATTTATTCTTCAAATGTTTTTAGCAAAAATTAAATAAATATACATCATTAAGATTGTGTAAATAAAAACTTATTTTATGCAACGCTTATCAGCTTTATGTTTTTTAAGTGTGGCTTAAGAGTATTTAATAATGAAAAAATAATCATAGTTTTTAATTTTAATACGCTTTGATATATTTATCAAATTTATTATTTTATTATTGATTTTAGAGTTTACAGGCCTGTAAAAAAAAAAGTGATGAAAGATAAAGGATTTTCTGTGATTTGATAAAAAATAATTTAAGTGTTCAACCTGTAGCCCATTTCCTAAAATAACATATCCTAACGAAATGTTAGTCAAAAACCCAAAATGTTTTTAAAAATCTTTGTTATAGCCCTTGGAAAAGGCTCAAAAAATTATACTTAACCTTTTCCTTAGGGACGTAGCTACCGCCGTATCAGCCGTATCAAAGATACGTGGCCTCAAAATGTATGAGCAGAAATGCGTAAAATATTAAGGTGCCCCAAAGAATGGCACCACACTGAATTTTGATGCATGGCCTACGCAAGACTAGCTACGCCAGTGCTTTTCTTTCTAGAAATCTAAAACGAATCTGAGTGCTCCCAACAAAAATAACGTTTACAGTCGCACATGATAGATTTATAAAAAATTTCATTAATGGGGAAAATATTACTTAATGTGAAAAAAAAATACATTAAAGTAAATATATTAGTCATTATATAAAAAAATAATATATGTATATATGAAATTATCCTTATTTCTGTCAAATTAATATCATCTAAAAAAAAGGGAGAATATAATGAGGGAATGTCTGTAGGAACTGAGTAGAACAGCGTTTCTCAAACTGTAGGGCGCACTCCCCTAGGGGGACGTGATCTCCCTATGTGGGGGGTGGGAGCATATTGAAAAGTCAAAAAAATATTTAAATAAGTATTAGTTTACTAAAAGGAAGCAAAAAAATACATTCTAACGTGATGAAAATTAAATACACATTTATACTAATATAATATACTTACAAATGTATCAGTACTGCACAATGGTTTTGATAATTAATTTATCAATACTAAATTAAAAACAAGTTTAATAATTACTAGTACCTCCCATAAGTCTGTCATATACAAAATTTAATACTTGTTTTAGTCGCCCAACCTGTATAGTGGTTAGCGACGCTGACTGGTGAGCCGTTGGGCCTGGGTTCAAATCCTGGAGAAGACTTGGATGTGTGTGTTTATAAATGTATAGTGCCTTAGCGGCATGGGGGTACCTTAAATAACCATCGAGCCGCAAGTCCTCTCGTGAGGTTGGTGGGAGGAGAAGAGAGGTGGGAGGCCACTGACCACACCCCCAGAATGTTCTCCCACAAAATTGGGGTGAAAAAGAGCCAAATCATTCTGTCACCTGTATGGTGCTCAAAGCTACGGCTGACAGGCGTCACTTAGCTTTTTGCCATGATGAATTTCGTGGGCCTTGATCTGGCCTTTGCTGATCAGGTGGCATTAATAACAACAACAACAATACTTATCTTGATAATTTGTATGATTTATAATTATAGTCTATTGTAGCTTTTTAGCCTATTGTAACAAAGTACATTTTTGTTGCATTCAGTACATTGTTATTGTGGGGGGGAGGGGAGTTGAAAATTATGATTGAAAGTTGAGTAGCAAATATTGAAAGTTTGAGAAGCCCTGGAGGAGAAAGTAAAAAACGTTTCCGTTTACGGATCCAAAAAACTGAAAACTTCCAGTAATGTTCTTTACAGCAGTTTCCTATTTTAAAGTGTGTGTGTGTGTGTGGTTCAAAGTGTTTATTCATATATTTTTCTTACTTAAAAAACCAATGTTTTAAGCTTAAATTACAAATAAATATTAATTATGAATGAACTAAACTTCATTCTTAAAAAAAATTCGAGCCTTTTTATTAAAATATCTAAATCGACATATTTACACGATTCATTGAATAGAACGAGCAATAGCTAAGAAAGTAGAATTAAATATTGTTTTTTTTACTTATTTTGTTCATTTGATGTGGTAGTACATGTTTGCATTTTTTATGTTTCCTAAATTTTAATATTCAGTAAAAACTAACAGATATTTAAAATTTAATTAATATATAAAAGTAATCTATTCACATTTAATCATAACACCTCAAAAATATTTTTCTAATTATCTGGTTTAATGAAATATTTCCATTTTAAAGTAAAAGTGTTCTTAGATATTTATTTTGATTTCTCAAAGTAGTATTTTACCATAGTTAAATCTTTTTTTTGATTACTTAATTACAACTCTTAAATTTCTTCTCTATAACGGAGCTATGCATAAGAATTTCTCAAATGTTTTTTTTTTTATTTTTTTTTCCTTTTCTTATTTAATTCTATTTATTTATGTACCCAAGAGACCCTAGCTTCCCCAGCAGAACTTGGAGTAGCAAAATCGGCCCCATATATACAAAAAAGACCTATGTACGTATTTACAAATACAATCCTATATCTACTATAACAACTTTGTTATTAATAACAAACTAGTTAGTTCTTATATATATACAAAAATGAGTCTATTATATAATAATGAAATAAGATCATACATAGGCCTTATTAATTCAGGGGGAAAAAGAAATTACGAACATCAAATTACTCGAAGATAAAAAGGGGAAGAAGCCGTCTAAAGTAATAATGTTAAACCAAAATATTATTGTAGTCTAAAATAAATATCTATGCCTATTTTAAAACGATTGATTTAGAATGTTTAATCGAAAAGTTAAATCCTAGAAATAAAAAAAAATCTTGGTGCACTCTGCAACGTCTTAAGGCATGGTCCAACTGAGCCCGGGCCCAGGGCTTCGGCCACCATTGAGGCTTCATCTCGTTCTCAACTCAGCCTTAATAAGATCATAATTTGAATAATTGCAACGGTCAAATGTTATTTTAGGTTGTATTCTCGGAATTTCAGACTACATGTCAACTGGCTACATGTGATGACCGTTTTCCCTGTACAGGCCTAGGCCAACCACCATACACCATCATTACTCCTTCAGTCAAAAAGTGACAGTCGGTAGAGCCGGTTTGCCCATTTATTTGTTTCCGGTTATTGCTTGTACTAGTATTTGACAACGTATGCTATGCACTGTTTACTTTAGGGGCCCGTTGGTAGCCTAGTGATTAGAGCCTCGAACTCCAGACAGGAAGACCTGGGTTCGATGCCCGATGACACCAAATACCCTCCGAGTACACTCGGAGTACGTGCTCGTTAAATCAGTGGGTCCGAAAGTCTTGAGGGTTGAATCACGAGTGCAGGGGACTGGAGAATATTTCCATCCCCTTCAGTTCCGTGCCTACATTGTGGAGGGGGAGATAGGTGGTGTCGCCATCTATTGTTCCTTCGGGGAATTTCGCCGAGCTAATTCGTACTGTCACCTGTATGGTGCTCAAGGCCAACGACAGGACTACTTCTAGTCCCTTGCCACGATGAATTCCGTGGACCTCGATCTGACTACGTCAGACAGGTGGCATTAGAAACAACACAACTTTTAAAGATCATAGATAGGGCCTACATTTTTGTAGGAGCCCAGGGCCTACTTTTGCGTAGGAACCCAAGGCCTCAAGAAGTCTTAAGATGTCCCTGGGTACAATCACTTTCCTTCAAGTACTAAAATATATTCAAAAATGTAAGATATATAATAAAATCCCCTTATAAATGAAAAATGAATCAATGATAAATACGAATAAAACACAAAATGTTTATCTCTCGTCTGTGTCTCAAAATCATTTCTTTGAAAATAATGCTTACAAATTAATGGTCTGGGTATTTTGATATGTAACAAAATGAAAGTTTTTAAAAAGTTCCCAATATTTTTTTAATTTAAATTTTACAAATTAAAACTAGTAACACAATTATTTGATTTATTGGTGAGAATTTTGAAACCTTAAATTGACACAATTTACGAAAGTAAGATTTAAGTTTTTTTCACAATTTTTAAATGGAATTGCTGTTAATTATTAATATAGTAGAATTGGAATTAGAATGACTTAAAAAAAGCCTTCATTGATAATCACACCAAAAAGAATTTAATTAAATTTATAATTTAATATACTCTTTTTAATTCTTGAGTTTGTTTAAGAGATACTGTTATATTCTCCACTGAAAACAATCTACGAGTTGAAATAGCATTTGACATGATTTACGCACATTCTGAATTTCTACATTCTGAGTTCACATTCTGAATTTTTTGATCCTGAGAAACAGAACACAACCTAGAAAAATACTACTATAAATAAAAAAAAATGTAAAACATTTATAAAACCGAAAGTTATTTAATCTTGAAATATATTCCGTTTACCTAAATTTCTGAAAAATGTGAATCATGTAAATATTTAAAGAATTTTTTTAAAAAAAAAAGTAATATTAATTGTCAAATAATCAATATCCCCTCAAACACTTTTTACTACGATGTATAGGTAATTACAAAATAAAGTGCTTTTGAACTGTAATTAGAAATTAGATATATTTTTTTAAGAAATCTCTTATTCCCGGCCGCGCGACGTCCCACCCCTGTCATTTTGTAGATTTATAACTCTTAAGAATTTTAGAACTCATTGGTTTTCAAAGATTTTTTTTCTTTGATTTTGCAAAGGCAAATAGATCAAAAGTTTTACTTAGAATTCGAGGAAAAAGAACCTAAGCATTATATATCTGAAACCATTGTGTTCTGTTTTAGAATTGTGGTCGTGGTAGCCTACTGGTCAAGGTCCTGAACTCATGAGTTTGAGCCTAGTGCCGCTGAAGGTCCGCCCTGTTGAATTGGCCACTGCCCGTTAAATCTGTCGAATCTCAAAAGTCCTCCCGTCAGTGTGGTGTGGAAGTTAAGAGAGGGAAGGGTGTCGTCCTTGTCATTTGATTACGGTTCAAAATTCCTAGGTCCATTGCCAATAGCCCTCATGCTGCTTTGTAGCACCACGTTGATATGACTCGCACTCACTGTTCTAATTTTAATATTTATTTTATAGATTATTCGGAAAGACAAAGCTAGCTAAGTAATTTAATTCCGAAAAAATAGATTTATGAAACATTGAAACATATTTATAAGAAGCTATCCTAAATTCTACATTTTAAAAAAAATTTAAGGTTTTTCAATATATTTACAGCAATTTCAAACTTTTTTTTTTTGTTGTTGTTGATGCTATTAACAGCCATAATTATAAGCAAATACATTTAAAAAGGAGTAATTTATAGTTAATTTATAACTACTTTTGAAAAGAGAACACACAATTTATATGTAAACTATTATCGCATCCAAAAATATCTGTATATTATACAATGTAAATCGTAATTACAACAAACCATGTATGTGCAATAAATATATGTACATAGTGCGTGTGTACTGCATAATATCTGCTACTTAAAGTCTGTGTAACACTCAATTTTAAGCACATAGTGATTAACAAAAGGTTCACATAGTATTATATTGCATAATAAATTGATATTTAATACGAACAAAAACTCTGGATAGTCCATGGATAAAGAGCATATCGACGAATGCACTGCTCTACTATCTTTTAATTGTATTATTCTCAAGTATTTTTAAGCAAGATCAAGACTAATGAATTAGTGTTCAAATTTCAGATGTTAATTTCTAAGTTGAGGGAAAAAATAAATGGGAGACAGAAATGGCTTTCATAACAATATAATCATACTTTTCATTCATACTTGCCTTTGGCCCTCTCTTAAATGATGTTTTTTCTTACTTTTTAAAACATGAAGGGCAACATATGAACTTATTTTTACAAAAAGTGTAGAAAGTATATTTTTTACTGTTGTAATCTTCATTTTTGATTTAAAAATGTGGCCCAGTAAGAAAAATCTAAAAAGTTCGTAAGTTATATTTACAGGTGAATCAGCGTATATAATATATATAAGGGATGGGAGGGGGTCTGTGAATCACACACACACAATTTACAAAAAGAGTTAAATCTCTTACTAATCTGAAATTTGTTTCGCCCGAAATATCTCAGTTTTGTAAATATTTACATTTACAATAAATGCGCCAAAATTCATAATTTTTTTCCAGTTGAATCAGTAAATTTGCTAATTATTTTTTGCTTAAAAAAATACTCAATAAAAATACCAGAGCAATAGCTTTGAAATCATACGGATTACAGGAGTATGAAAATAGTTAAAGTAGTTGAAAAAAATAAATTTCACTTATAATTTCATTTATAGCTATATATGTATGAATACAAAGCTATAAATAATATTATAAAGGAAGCTGGCCATTTATTTGTAGAATACAGTTTTTATTAAATTGAATATATATATATATATATATTAATTTTAATAAAAACTGTATTTTTATTTATAAAAGCATATATATGTATATATATATGCTTTTATAAGCTAATTTTGGAAATCATAGAATATTGATTATAAATAATCAAATCATGCAACTTCATTATAAGAAAAGTAACCTTTATTTTATCGAAAGTAATAAATATATTCACTTGCTTATTCTAATGATTTCACCCTTCTACACCTGTATACAAAATACCAAAAGTAATGCAAGCTTCATTTCAAGAGTTTTCAGAAAGTGTCTCTATTATTCAACCCCTACTTGATACTCTACACACTTATTCAAAGTACATGAAGTGTAAGTATATAATACAGCAATTTATATATGAAATACTTCTTATAATATTTCAGAGTGTAATTTTACTTATGTAACTTTAATGTCGTGGCGAGTGGATGATACTGAAACAACGAAAGGACAGGGCGTTAGTTTTAAACCAAAGAATTAAAGCTTGTTTAAATATTATTAA